>ML258364.1:320-21419 GCA_005239495.1 Nicotiana undulata | reverse complement strand
CTCAAGTGTATGGAAATACTCAATAAAATTCTATCGTTCCGGCAAGGGACTCAGCTATAACCAATCTCGCATCAGAAATACACTTTCAACAGTAAAAGCCTCAACTGAAACAAATAACACAATAACTCCCCATGTCATGAAACAACATCAAGGTATCACTTCTAAATCACCAATTACTCATAGTATAGAGAATATTAAGAACACGGTATGATTCATCACAATTGACTCACGAGCATGCTTGACCGCAACATATAGGCACTAGTCCCCCCGCCTATACGTTGGACATGAACTACACATAGCAAATAAGACTCTATACCTAATCCTTCAAGCTAAGGTTAGGCCAAACACTTACCTTGGCTCCAAAAATGCAAGTCAAGCCTCAATCACAGCCTTGCCTCTAGAATCCAACTCTGAAACGATAATATCTAGACATAATTGGCTTAATAACATCAATAATTATTCAATAACTCAATCCCCAAAGCCCAATTATACATTTTCTATCATTCTTCCAAAAATACTAAAATTCGACCCCGGGCCCGCTTGATCCAAACTCGAGGTTCGGACCAAAACCCGATCATCCATAACCCCACGAGTTAGAATATATAAATTGTTTCAAGATCCGACCCCAAATTGAGGTTGAATTCCCAAAAATTCCATAAACCTAACTTTACCCAAAAACCCCTAATTCCGACCTTGTTTTCATGATTTTAAGCCTAGGTTCTAGTGATTAGGGAAGGAAAATGGAAGAAATTGGTGGTAGGAACACTTACCCAAATGGTTATGGAGGATAAGATGGCTCGGAGGTCTTCAATGGGGCTTTGAGAAGAAGAATGAAGTGAAAATTATGAAAAATCCTGTATGGTATTCTGTTTTGGGGTATTTTAATAACGGGGCAAGAATATCCTTCGCGTTCGCGGGCCCCTGGCCGCGTTCGCGAAGGATTGACTAACCTTACCTACGCGTTCGCGAGTCCTTGGCCGCGTTCGCGTAGGTTTGACTCCACTGGCCTACATGTTCGCGAGCATAGGGCCGCGTTCGCGAAGAACAAACTACCCAGCCCCCCCAGACCCCAGCCTAACACTACGCGTTCGCGTATAAGCACTGTCCAGTGCTCCGCGTTCGCGTCTTCCTCTATGCGTTCGCGTAGAGTAAAATCCCAGGCCACAATAATTACCCTTCGCGTTCGCAAGCCCTTGGCCGCGTTCGCGAAGGGTATTACACCAGACACCAGCAAATCATCAAAAACACCAGATTTTTAAACTTTAACTCACCCCGTTAGCTACCCGAAACTCACCCGAGCCCTCGGGTCTCAAAACAAAAACCACACACGACTCCCAAAAAATCATACGGACTTGTTCAAGCGTTTAAATCATCAAAATATCATCAAAACAAGGAATTAAACCTCAAAACTCATAGAAATTTCTTAAAACTTCTTAAAGCTTAACTTTTCTAATTTTAATCCGAATCACGTCATTCCCAGTCCGTTCTACACCAAATTCCACAGATAAGTCACATAACATATATTAAACCTGTTCTGGGCTCCGAAACCATAATATGGGCCCGGTAACACGGTTTTCACATAATTATTCATTTTTAAAAGTCTTTATTATTTTCAGAAAACAATTTTCTTTAAAAATTCATTTCCCGGGCTTGGGACCTCGGAATTCGATTCCGGGCATACGCCCAAGTCCCATATTTTCCTACGGAGCCTCCGGGACCGTCACATCACGGGTCCAGGTCTGTTAACCAAAAATGTTGACCGAAGTCAGCTTTATTCATTTAATTATCATAAAATTCCATTTTCATCAAATTTCAACATAAGGACTTCCCGGCTACACGCCCGGGCTTTGCACGCATATTTAGGTGAGATTAACGGAGGCTTTCGGGGCCTCGGAACACATATTTAGCTAGAATTACTTAGGATGACCTTTTGGGTCATCACACTTTTGTTCGGGGTAGCCTTAGCTTCTAAAACTCTGTTTATGTATTTTCAAACAGACGATGTATTATTTCATTTCAGTTTTGTATATTCTACCCTTAGACGCTCATGATTTATACTACCAGTCCTTGAAAAAGGGTTTATGATTTAGATAATTCCTTTGTTTGATTATCTTATTACTATTATTGGAATTGGTAAGTTATTAGTTGACTTACCTAGCGGGTTGGGTTAGGTGCCATCACGACTTGCAGATTTGGGGTCGTGACATGATCAACCTGGACCCACTGCTCTGGGGTATAGGTCACGAGAGTCTGTGCTCCTCCCCAGCCTGAGATGTGGCTGGTACAAATGGGAGCAACCCTCCTGAGCTAAAGTACTGAACATGCTCATGAATCGTGCGAGGGTCTCAACAAGTGTTGGGGTGGCAATATGCACCCCGGGTGCTCGTCCCCTTACTAGAGCTACTTGTGGCTCCTCTGTCTCATCATGGGCATGTGCTCTAGTTGCACCCCGTGCATGTCCTCGGCCCCAGCCTCTCGCGGCTCTAGCTGGGGAGCGGGTGTCGGGTCGTCGGATTCTGTGGTGCGCGTCTTCATCATCTGTGTCAAATTTAGAGTTCAAAATCAACCAATTTGCACGAGAAGGTCAAATAAGTTATGTTTTCCTAACACTTTCGTAGCCTCTCGAAGATAAGTACAAACGTCTCCATAGCGATCTGCAAGACTCTACTAAACATACTTATGACTCATAACACCTATTAACCTAGAGCTCTGATACCAACTTTTTACGACCCCAATTTTCCCTCCGTAGGATGTCGTGATGGCACCTAGTCTTTACGACTAGGTAAGCCGAACAAATTATAATAAATGAACAGATAAAAATTAACAAGTTACGTAAAATAGTTGAATAATAGATAAAAATCTTATGAAAACAAAATCTCACAATACAAACCCCAAAATCGGTGGAATTGAGTCATAAGTTTTTACAAAATACAACTAGATTACTATTACATCACTGTTCGAAAGAAAATACAACAGGATGTAAAATAGGGAAGTTGACTACGAGGCTTGCGGACATGGAGCAAGTATGCCTTGAAGTCTCCCAAGCAGAAACTATAACAATCATCTAACGACCTCCAAGAGAAGACGTACCTAGATTTCCAAAAACAAGATGTGCATAAGTGTAGTATGAGCACACCACAACGGTGCCCAATAATTATCGAGCCTAACCTCAGTAGAGTAGTGCGAGGCCAGGTCAAGACACATATTAAGATATAAAATTGACAGTATGAAATTGCAATATGGATCTGTAATGGAGAGTGAAGAAATAACTAATACGAAAAGATAATTGCAAGAACTAAAATCGTAAACCAACAATAGATATAACACAAAAGAAGAAACTAAAGTGCTGCAATGATCATGTACAGACCATATCTACTAAAACAATTAAGATTGAACAACAAGATGTATTCCCACCAACACATTTTTCAACATAACACAACATCAAGAACCACAACGAGGTACTGCCTCGTTGACGCGCTCCCTTTTTCACTCCTCCTTTCGGATCGGTCAGGGTTCTTGACATTATTGGGACAACTCGTTTCCTTTTGGGAAAGGGGTATGCAAGGAATCAAAGAGTCGCCACCAAACGAATTAAGGTGCGTTAGGGCACCTACTAAGGGTCATTTACAAACATAGATTTGGCTAACCAAATATAGGGTAAGGGCTTGAAATTACTCCAAGGGGAAGGTGTTAGGCACCCCTCAGAGTCCACAACTGTGGTTCCCGGCCAAACGATTTTGTGAATTTAAGCAAGTAGAAGATAGGCAATTAAAGTTTAAACAAGTAAGGGTTTTGAAAGAATTCGCAGTCTAAGCACACATATGAAAGCACATTTGAAAGATTAAAGCCTAAGGATATGGTTTTTGAGAGATTTATAGTCTAGACACATATGTAAAAGGATAGAGGGGAAATCCTAGGTTATTTATCCTATAGGATCACATCGGTACAATGACCGGTAATCACTCTTCAGAAGAGGTTGTACACGTGGAATTAGTGCACCGGTCATCATATCCATATCTACCCTTCTCACCCCTTAGCGGTTATTTAAGCGAATTTTAATTAACGACCTCTATTGCGTGCTCTTACTCGTCCCTTCTTAATGGTCCTGAAGGCATTTGGACCTCTACCTATAGGCAGTTTTAGACAGACCACTATGGTTCAAAGGAGAAAATACTAGGGAGACAAGCAACAACACATATGGCTGTAGCAAATACATCAGGAAAGAGAAAATAAGAGGCTCAAGTTTACCTCCACAGATAATGCACGTAAACAACACGACTCAAACACAAATAAAGGTAATATTATTAAACAGGATCATAAAGCATGATGTCTAGGTGAGTATCAGGACATAAGAGGCATGCATACTTAGTTTTATAAATTCAGAAGCAGAGCCTTAATCAGTTTGCCTACTGATTTTAAGTATGTTAAGCATTAATCAACAACCCAAAGAGGAAGTTTCCAGTTCTTGCAGTTTTAATCATCTAAGGCTTGCCTAGGCGTGGGACAATGCACAATGGTTACCAGAATTATTAAGGAAAGCTGTTATAACTTGTTTTACCTAAACATGCTATTCTAGGTGTTAAAGGATACAAAATTATTACTTGTTTGTTAAGGGAACAGGGTGAGACCGTTTTATATTTTCTTATGCATTGATAATTTAACTAAGTGTGATTGAGTATGTATGAAGTCCTGAAACATGATATCTAGTATGCACACACAGAATGCAGAGTGACTTGCATGCAAAATTCTTAGGTAGAGTTTAGATACACAACATGATTGCAGAGTTTCCTAGGGGCATAATTTCTAAATGCAAAGAAAGTTACAGCTTTATTAGACATGATTTTCATGAGTAGCAGTTTATATAAGTGTTAGCATTTATCCTAGGGACATGATTTCTAAGTGATAGTGAGCATACCAAATGAGATGCTAAAATAAGTATAAATGACCTAAAGCATGGTATCTAATAATGTATAAGGCAGAGTGATTTATATGCAGAATTCCTAAAAGCAGAATTTCTAAATGCACAACAAGTTAAAACATTACACATGGTCTTAAAATATGCATAAATAACCGTTTGCGTCAATGTTGTCATTTATCCGAGAGACGGGATTTCTAAATGATAAAACATTAGTGCTAAAATGAAATGCTGAAAACAGTATACATAGAACCTAGGGGACATGTCATATAATGCATGATATGCTTTGCGCATATGAGTCATAAACATGAATTCTATTGCGCACAAAAGAAATGTAAACCTAAGAGCATGATTTCTACCCTTTGATGTAACATGCATAGCTACCCTTTCCTTTTTTCACTATCCATCCCCAAAATTCGTTTACAATAAATTATTACAAACCATTATTGAATGAATTACATAAATAGATAAGAAAAATAAGAATATATACTATAGGGAGCCTACCAATAGGCCCAAATTTCTAGAGTATCCAATGCCAGGTTTTATTTCACATCCTTTCACATAATCCGGGTGTGTCAGAGTTCTCTAAGGACCTCAGGGGATCCTGGGCAGTGCTTGCACCCAGATTTCATAACCATGGTTGAGTAAGTGCAGTGTGGAAGAGCCAGCTCTAATGTATCAGAGTTCAGAGGGATCTCATAGGGATCCCAAAGCAGTCACACATTAGAGGGGCATAACTTAGATGTCTTGTGATGACCCAAAGGGGGGGGGGGATCATCTTATGTAAAGTTAATTATGACTGTGTTTTGAGGCCTCGAAAGCCTCCGTTAAACTCACCTCGATGTGCGTGCGCATCTGGTCGCAATGTTGGGAAGCCTTTATGTGAAAACTTGATTAACAGTTAAATTTATGATAATTAATTGAATAAGGTTGACTTTGGTCAATATTTTTGGTAAACAGACCCGGACCAGTGATCTGACGGTCCCGGAAGGTCCGTAGGAAAATATGGGCCTTGGGCGTATGCCCGGAATCGAATTCCGAAGACTCAAGTCCGAGAAATGAACTTTTAAAGAAAATTATTTTATGAAAATATTAAAGGCTGATGAAAATGAACCTTGATGTGAAACTTGTGCTTCCAGGACCGTATTATGATTTCGGAGCCCAGAATAATTTCAATATGTGTTATTTAAGTTACATGTGAAATTTGGTAAGAAACGAACTTGATTTGACGAGTTTCGGATCAAAATGGAAAAAATGGAGTTAATAAAGTTTTGAGGATTTTCATAGAATTTGAAATTTGGCTTGAAATGTGATTTTGTGTTCGCGAGGTCCGAACGAAATTTCGAGATCGGGGATAGTTCCGTAATTTCATTCCTGACTTGTCTGCAAAATTTGAAATCATTCCGAGTATTATAGACCGGTACGGTGCATTGAAGTGAATTCTACAGTTTCAAGTTTTTAAGTTTTGATTCAATTTGGTTTTGGAGTTGAATTTTGAGCTTCGTTTTTGTTTTTCATGTTCCGAGAGTTCGAGCTTGCCGGTGCTTTTGGACGGGGTCCCGAGGGGCTCGGGTGAGTTTTGGATCCCCGGGAGCTAAGTTAGAAAAACCAGAAATTTCTGCTATCTGGTTTCCTTCTCTGCGATCGCAGAAGGTGGGTTGCGATCGCGGAGAAGGATTTTGCTGGGCTGTTGATTGTTCTATGCGATCGCAGCCTCCCCCTTGCGATCGCAGAGGTCTGGGATCCACACCTTCGCGATCGCAGGGCCCTTGTCGCGATCGCAGTTAAGGAATCCTTGGGTAGTTTTATAAAATATGGTACTTAGCATTTTTACTCCATTTTCATCTTCCTTCTCAAGTTATTAGAGAGCTCTTCAGGGGACCTTCCACCACTGCTATTGAGGTAAGTAAATTCCATAGTTCTACTATTTTCAAACATTAATTCCTAGTTAAATTCACTATTAAATTATCTAAAATCATAGAATTAGGTAGTAATTTTACGGTTCTTGAGGATTTTGTGATTTTCCATTTTAGGCCATGAATTCAAGTAGAAACCACACATTAATGATCCTTAGGCTATGGGTGAGTGATCCCTTCGAGAATTTTTGGAATTTTATCATGCGGCACCGGGGTTGGAATTTGGAAATTCTTCAAGAATAGCGATTTTAGTAAATAACTAGGGTAATTTTCCGCATTGTTCATGCATTGATGTTATTGTATACCTTTGGCTAGTTGCGAGTACTCGAGTGTAGAGTTCGGAGTTTCGGGCGCAATTGTGGTCCGAGGGGTAGATTCGACACGAGGTGAGTCTCCTTTCCAACCTTGTAAGAGGGAATTGTCCCTATAGGTGATGTTTATGCTATGTGTAAATTGTTTGGGGGCTACGTACGCGTCAAGTGACGAGAGTCCGTACGTAGCGACTATTATTGTTATGTCCGGGTAGTTAGGCCCACATCATGCCTTGAATGCTTTCTCGTAATGCCTTATATGCTTTGTTTTCGTAATGCCTGATATGTTTTCCTTGTAATGCTTTATATGATGTATTGTGACGCCATATGTACTATGAAATTATGTTTTGCATAGTGTTATTCCTCTGAGGCTTCATGGAAAAATTGTTGAATGACAAGGAATTTGTTATGGAAAGTAAGTATTGTAAGATATTGGGATCGGGCCGTACGCCACGGCAGGTTTGAGAGTGATTATGTCTATATGGGATCGGGCCATATGCCACGATAGAGTTGAAAAGAAATTGTGAAATATATGGGATCGGGCCGTACGCTACGTCAGTGTTGAAAGTAATTGAATATATATAGGATCGGGTCGTACGCCATGACATAGTTGAGAAGTAATTGTGATAAATATATGGGATCGGGCCGTACGCCACGGCAGTGTTAAGAAGTAATTGTGATAAATATACGGGATCGGGCCGTACGCCACATCAGTGTTGAGAAGTAATTGTGATAATTATATGGGATCGGGTCGTACACCACGACAGTGTTGAGAAATACTTGAGATACATATGTGATCGGGTCGTACGCCACGGCGAGTTTAGAATGTACCTTATGGGAGCGGGTCGACGCCACGGAGGATCTAAGAATTTGTGATTATTGTTTCGTTCGGTTGTCTTACCCTTGAAAATGCTTTATTGTTTAGTTCAATAATTGTTTGGATTTATGCTTTTGATATATATACTTGTTGCTTATTTCCCTGACATGCCTACTGTATTTCATTATATTCTATCATATGTTATTACTGCTGGACCTTAGTGAGTATCGATTCGACCTCTCGTCAATATTTCTTCGAGTTTACGCGGGATACTCACTGGGTACATATTTATTTAATATGTACTCATGCTGCACTTTCTTTTCTTTTCTGTACTTGACTGTACAGGTCCGGAGGCTGGTACGTCTGATTATCAGGCCGATGCTAGATATTGATAGCGTGGTTATACTTCACGGTGAGCTGCTTCCCCGGCGACTTCCTAGTAGCACCCTGGAGTTCTTTTGTTATATTCTCTGTCCATTTCATTTAGACTGAGACTCTGTATATATTGTGGTCATTGTATATTCAGTAGTTTCCCATGACACTTGTGACACTAGTTCTTGGCACACACGCGTAGTGTATGTATATTTTGGGTTTGGGTTGTACAGGCATGCATATGCTTTATTTCCATGTCAAGCTATCATCATGTTTAACTGTTTAAAATTTGTAAATGTTGACTGGTTTAATTAGATGGGAAGGGTACACTCGGTGTAATTTGTGTTGGCTTGCCTAACCCCGTCGTTGGGCGGCATCACGACTCGAATTAAGATTCTGGGTTGTGATAACGTGGTATCAGAGCACTAGGTTCACGTAAGCCTCACGAGTCACGAGCAGGCCCAGTAGAGTCTTGCAGATCGGTACGGAGACGTCTATACTTATCTTCAGGAGGCTATGGGGTGTTAGGAAACTTCCATTTATTCATATCCTGTCGTGCAATCTATGACGTACTTAATCTTATTCTTCTATTCTCTCACAGATGGTGAGGACGCGTGCATCCAATGTTCCTAGTCCGGGAGAGGGCGCTGCCCCGGCTGCCTAAGGTCGGGGTAGAGGCAGGGGTAGAGCACCTGCTCGAGGCAGGGGACGAGGGCGTCCCAGAGCTACACCAGTGGCACCACCAGAGGACCCTATTATGGAGGAGCAGGATGAGGTGCCTCCAGTAGCACCTGCTCCAGTGGATTTCATGACGGGGCCAGGCTTCCAGGAGGTCATGGGCCGTATGCTGAGATTCATGGACACTATGTCTCAGGCTGGTTTATTTCCAGCCGACCCTGCTACTTCTCAGGCGGGAGGGGGAGTCTAAACTCCTACCGCTCAGGCCGCAGGTCAGGCAGCAGGTCAGGCAGCAGCAGCACGTCATACCCCGGGCACCACGACCGTGGGAGGGGTTCAGCCCGTAGTAGCAGCCCCAGAGCCCCGGCCAGTTGTAGAGGATGACCGGCAGAAGATGTTGGATAGATGGACCTAACTCCGCCCTCCAGTCTTCGGGGGTGAGAGGGGAGAGGATGCTCGGGATTTTATTGATAGGTGCAGGGACAGACTGCACAACATGAGGATTTTGGAGTCCCATGGAGTGGATTTCACCACATTTCAGTTAGAGGGCAGAGCTCGCAGGTGGTGGCAGTCATATATTCTCAGCAGACCAGCAGATTCTCCTCCTGTCACTTGGGAGCAGTTCGCTAAGCTATTTCTAGACAGATACATTCAACCTTCTGAGAGGGAGGAGCTACGGGGTCAGTTTGAGCGACTAGAGCAGGGGAAGATGTCAGTGATTGATTATGAGGCTAGATTCTCCGAGTTACTCGCCATGCCCTTATGATATTGCTTATTGATGCCGAGAGGGTACGGCGGTTTGTGGCAGGCTTGCATCCAGGTATTACGACCTCTATGGCCAGAGAGGTAGAGATGGGTACCCCATACCAGCTTGTGGTCGAGATAGCTCGGCGGATTGAGGGTTACCGTATGAGGAGCAGGGAGCAGGGTCAGCCAGGTCAACAGGGTCAGCAGGACAAGAGGGTCAGGTTCACAGGTGACTTCAGGGGTGCCCCAGCTAGGGGTAGAGGTCAGTTCGGAGGCGGCCAGTTCAGTAGGCCTTCATATTCAGCACCTTCACTACCTCCCAGGGTTATTTCAGCGAGGCCTCAGTTCGGCACTATGCCAGAACATTCCTATCATCCCCCAGCCACCCAGGGTGCACCCAGCAGTTATTCCAGCCATCAGAGATCCTCTAGTTCCTATTTCAGTGCCTTACCAGAGGGTTCACACTGCCCTCCGGCTATTCAAGGTTCTTCCTCTTTCGGGCAGCGGGCTGTAGCACCAGGAGGTTGTTTCGAGTGTGGGGAGCCGGGTCATACGTGGAGGTATTATCCCAGGTATCGGGGCAAGGAAGTGCAGTAGAGTTATCAGCCTAGGAGTTCTACACCAGCAGTCCGGCCACCTCGAGGTGGAGGACAGGTCGGCAGGGGTCGTCCTAGAGGGGGAGGCCAGTCAGAAGGAGGTCAGTTAGTTCCTGTTCACTCTGGGGGAGTTCAGTCTTTAGGAGCCTCAGCCAGATTTTATGCCATTCCGGCCAGATCAGATGCAGTGGCCTCAGACGCCGTGATCACAGCTATTATCTCAGTATGTGGTAGAGAGGCTTCGGTACTATTTAATCCAGGATCTACGTATTCATATGTTTCCGTACTATTTGCTCATTTTCTGGATACCCCTCGTGAGTCCTTGTGTTCTCCTATATATGTGTCCACTCCTGTGGGTGATTCTGTGGTGGTAGACTGAGTCTACCGGTCTTGTGTGGTCACTTTCTGCGGTTTTGATACCAGAGCAGATCTTTTATTGCTGGATATGATTGATTTTCAGGTTATCCTAGGCATGGATTGGCTATCTCCTTATCATGCTGTGTTAGATTTCCATGCCAAGACAGTCACTTTAGCCATGCCTGAGTCGCCTAGACTAGAATGGAGAGGTTCTTCCGTTAGTGCCTCCAGCCGGGTCATTTCCTTCATAAAGGCTCAGCATATGGTCGAGAAGGGTTGTTTGGCTTACCTTGCTTATGTGCGGGACACTACCGCTGAGTCTCCTATCATTGATTCAATGCCTGTTTTTCGAGAGTTTCCGGATGTGTTTCCTTCAGATCTTCCAGGCATGCCTCTAGATCGAGATATTGACTTATGTATTGATTTGGCTCCAGATACTCAGCCTATTTCCATTCCCCCTTATCGTATGGCTCCTAAAGAGCTAAAGGAGTTGAAGGAGCAGCTGGAGGAGTTGTTGGCCAAGGGGTTCATCAGGCCGAGTGTGTCGCCGTGGGGTGCCCTAGTCTTATTTGTGAAGAAGAAGGATGGGTCTATGCGGATGTGCATTGACTATCGCCAGCTAAATAAAGTGACCATCAAGAATAAGTATCCTCTTCCGCGCATCGATGGTTTGTTTGATCAGTTACAGTGTGCTCGAGTGTTTTCCAATATTGACTTGAGATCGGGTTATCATCAGCTAAGGATTCGGGCTTCAGATGTTCCGAAGACTGCATTTCGTACCAGATATGGCCATTATGAGTTCCTAGTGATGTCCTTTGGTTTAATTAATGCCCCAACAACATTCATGGACTTGATGAATAGGGATTCAGGTCGTATATTGATTCCTTCATCATCGTCTTCATTGATGACATCTTGATTTATTCGCAGAGCGTGGGTGAGCATGAGCAGCACTTGAGAGTTGTGCTCCAGACCTCGCAGGAATAGAAGTTGTATGCTAAGTTCTCCAAGTGCGAGTTCTGGTTAGATTCCGTGGCATTTTTGGGGCATGTGGTATCCGGAGAAGGTATCAAGGTTGATCCTCAGAAGATTGAGGCGGTTCAGAGTTGGCCGCGTCCTACTTCAGCTACAGAGATCAGGAGTTTCTTGGGCCTAGCAGGCTATTATCGCCGATTCGTGGAGGGGTTCTCCTCTATTGTAGCCCCACTGACCAGATTGACTCAGAAGAATGCCCTGTTTCGGTGGTCCGACGAGTGTGTGGCGAGATTTCAGAAGCTCAAGTCAGCTTTGACTTCAACACCAGTTCTGTCATTGCCTTCCGGTTCTGGGATGTATATTGTGTATTGCGACGCTTCACGCGTCGAGTTGGGGTGTGTGCTGATGCAGGATGGCAGGGTTATTGCTTATGCTTCGCGACAGCTGAAGGTTCATGAAAAGAATTACCATGTGCACGATTTTGAGTTGGCGGCGATTGTTCATGCTTTGAAGATATGACGGCAATATCTATATGGTGTATCTTGCGAGGTCTATAGTGACCACCGCAGCCTGCAGTACTTTCTTAAGCAGAGGGACCTTAACTTGAGGCAGCGGAGATGGTTTGAGTTGTTAAAAGATTATGATCTCACTATTTTGTATCACCCGGGCAAGGCGAATGTAGTAGCAGATGCTTTGAGCAGGAGGGTAGAGAGTATGGGTAGCTTGGCCTACATTGCAGCTGAGGAGAGACCTATAGCCTTGGACATTCAGTGCTTGGCCAATCGCCTTGTGAGGTTGGACCTTTCGGAGTCTCGTCGAGTTTTGGCTCATGTAGTTGCTCAGTCTTCATTGTTGGGAGAGATTAAGGCTCGACAGTTTGATGATCCATGCCTTGCATAGCTTCGAGATGCAGTGGTCCAGGGCAGGGCCAAGGAGGTTACTTTGGGCGAGGATGGTGTCTTGAGGCTCCAGGGCCGTTTATGTGTTCCTAATATTGATGGCTTGAGGAAGAGAATTTTAGAAGAGACCCATAGTTCTCGGTATTCTGTTCATCCGGGTACGACGAAGATGTACCGTTATTTGAAGCAGCACTACTTTTGGAGGCGAATGAAGAAAGATATAGTGCAGTATGTGGCCAGGTGTCTCAATTGTCAGCAGGTCAAGTACGAGCACCAGAGGTCGAGAGGCCTGTTTCAGCAGATGCCCATTCCTGAGTGGAAATGGGAGCGCATCACCATGGACTTTGTGGTTGGGTTGCCTCGGACTTTGCAGAAGGTTGACGCGGTTTGGGTCATTGTGGATAAACTGACCAAATCGGCGCATTTCATTCTTGTGGCTACTACTTATACTACAGAGAGGCTGGCCCAAATTTATGTTCAGGAGATAGTCCGGTTGCACGGTGTAGCGGTGTCCATTATATCAGATCGAGGTCCTCATTTCACCTCGCACTTCTGGAGAGCATTGCACAGTGAGATGGGCACTCAGATAGATCTCAGCTCAGCATTTCACCCTCAGACTGATGGTCAGTCGGAGCGTACAATTCAGATTTTGGAGGATATGCTCAGGGCTTGTGTGATTGATTTTGGCGTTCAATGGGACCAGTTCTTGCCTTTGGAAGAGTTTGCATACAATAACAGTTATCAGTCCAGCATCGAGATGGCTCCATTCGAGGCTTTATATGGTCGGCGATGTCGTTCTTCGCTTGGGTGGTTTGAGCCTAGCGAAGCCAAGCTATATGGTACAGATCTGGTAAGAGATGCCTTGGAAAAGGTGAATATTATTCAGGGAAGGCTCCGTGCAGCTCAGTCCATACAGAAGAGTTACGCAGATCAGCGGGCGCGTGATGTAGCATTTATGGAAGGAGATAAGGTTATGTTGAAGAATTCGCCGATGAAGGGTGTTATGAGATTCGGGAAGAAGTGCAAGTTGAGCCCCAGTNTTTACCTCCCGCCTTATCGAGAGTTCATCCGGTATTTCATGTATCCATGCTCCGGAGGTATCATGCCGATTTCTCTCACGTGATTGATTTCAGCACTATTCAGTTAGATGAGAAGTTGGTCTTCGAGGAAGAGCCAGTTGCTATTATTGATAGGCAGGACCGCCAGTTGAGGTCTAATAGAATTTCTGCCGTAAAGGTCAAGTGGAGGGGCCAACCAGTCGATGAGGCGACTTAGGGAGTCAGAGGAGGACATGCGGAGCAGGTATCCACAGCTATTCGGCACTTCAGGTACGCTTCTACGTCCGTTCGAGGATGAACGTTTGTTTTAGAGGGGGAGATTGTGATGACCCAACNGGGGGGGGGGGGGGGGTCATCTTATGTAAAGTTAATTATGACTATGTTCTGAGGCGCCGAAAGCCTCCGTTAATCTCACCTCGATGTGCGTGCGCAGCCGGGCGCGTAGTCGGGAAGCCTTTTATGTGAAAACTTGATTAAGAGTTGTATTTATGATAATTAATTGAATAAGGTTGACTTTGGTCAACATTTTTGGTAAACGGACCCGGACCAATGATCTGACGGTCCCGGAAGGTCCGTAGGAAAATATGGGACTTGGGCGTATGCCCGGAATCGAATTTCGAGGACCCTAGTCCGAGAAATGAATTTTTAAAGAAAATTGTTTTATGAAAATATTAAAGGCTGATGAAAATGAACCTTGATGTGAAACCTGTGCTGCCGGGCCCGTATTATGATTTCGGAGCCTGGAAAAGGTTCAATATGTGTTATTTAAGTTATCTGTGAAATTTGGTAAGAAACAGACTTGATTTGACGAGTTTCGGATCAAAATGGGAAAATTGGAGTTAATGAAGTTTTGAGGATTTTCATAGAATTTTAAATTTGGCTTGAAATGTGAATTTGTGTTCCCGAGGTCGGAACAAAATTCCGAGACCGGGGATAGTTCCGTTATGTCATTCCTGACTTGTCTGCAAAATTTGAAATCATTCCGAGTAGTATAGATCGGTACGGTGCATTGAAGTGAATTCTAGAGTTTCAAGTTTTTAAGTTTTGATTCAATTTGGTTTTGGGATTGAATTTTGAGCTTCGTTGTTGTTTTTCATGTTCCAAGAGTTCGAGCGAGTCCGTATCATGAATACAGACTTGTCGGTGCTTTTGGACGGGGTCACGAGGGGCTCAGGTGAGTTTTGGACCCCCGAGAGCTAAGTTAGAAAAATCAGAAATTTCTGCTATCTGGTTTCCTTCTCTGCGATCGCAGAATGTGGGTTGCGATCGCGGAGAAGGATTTTGCTGGGCTGTTGATTGTTCTCTGCGATCGCAGCCTCCCCTTTGCGATCGCAGAGGTCTGGGATCCACACCTTCGCGATCACAGCCTTTTCTTGCGATCGCATTGATTCGCATTTGGGCTGGGTGGGTTTGTTCTTCGCGATCACAGGACCTCTTCCGCGATCGCAGAGGTCTGGCCAGTTGGCCTTCGCGATCGCAGGGCCCTTGTCACGATTTCAGTTAAGGAATCCCTGGGCAGTTTTATAAAATACGAGACTTAGCATTTTTCCTCCATTTTCATCTTCCTCCTCAAGTTTTTAGAGAGCTCTTCAAGGGACCTTCCACCACTGCTATTGAGGTAAGTAAATTCCATAGTTCTACTAATTTCAAGAATTAATTCCTAGTTAAATTCACTATTAAGTTATCTAAAATCATAGAATTAGGTAGTAATTTTAGGGTTCTTGATGATTTTGTGATTTTCCATTTTAGGCCATGAATTCAAGTAGAAACCACACATTAATGATCCTTAGGCTATGGGTGAGTGATCTATTCGAGAATTTTTGGAATTTTATCATGCGGGACCGGGGTTGGAATTTGGAAATTCTTCAAGAATAGAGATTTTAGTAAATAACAAGGGTTATTTCTCGCATTGTGCATGCATTGATGTTATTGTATACCTTTTGACTAGTTGCGAGTCCTCGGGTGTAGAGTTCGGAGTTACGGGCGCAATTGTGGTCCGAGGGGTAGATTCGACACGAGGTGAGTCTCCTTTCTAACCTTGTAAGAGGGAATTGTCCCCATAGGTGATGTATATGCTATGTGTAAATTGTTTGGGGGCTAAGTACGCGCCAAGTGACGAGAGTCCGTACGCAGAGACTATTATTGTTATGTTCGGGTAGTTAGGCCCACATCATGCCTTGAATGCTTTCTCGTAATGCCTTATATGCTTTTTTTTCGTAATGCCTGATATGTTTTCCTTGTAATTCTTTATATGATTTATTGTGACTCCATATGTACTATAAAATTATGTTTTGCATAGTGTTATTCCCCTGAGGCTTTATGGAAAAATTGTTGAATGACAAGGAATTTGTTATGGAAAGTAAGTATTGTAAGATATTGGGATCGGGCCGTACGCCACGGCAGGTTTGAGAGTGATTATGTCTATATGGGATCGGGTCGTACGCCACGAAAGAGTTGAAAATAAATTGGGAAATATATGGGATCGGGTCGTACGCCACGATAGTGTTGAGAAGTAATTATGATAAATATATGGGATCAGGTCGTACGCCACGGCAATGTTGAGACGTAATTGTGATAAATAAATGGGATTGGGTCGTACGCCACGGCAGTGTTGAGAAGTAATTTTGATAAATATATGGGATCGGGCCGTACGCCATGACAGTGTTGAGAAATAATTGAGATACATATGAGATCGGGCCGTACGCCACGGCGAGTTTAGAAGGTACCTTATGGGAGCGGGACGTACGCAACGACGGATCTAAGAATTTGTGATTATTGTTTCGTTCGGTTGTCTTACCCTTGAAAGTGCTTTATTGTTTAGTTCAGCAATTGTTTGGATTTCTGCTTTTGATATATATACTTGTTGCTTATTTCCCTGACATGCCTACTGTATTACATTATATTCTATCATATGTTATTACTGTTGGACCTTAAAGAGTATCGAGTCGACCTCTCGTCACTACTTCTTCGAGTTTAGGCGGGATACTCACTGGGTACATATTTATTTAATATGTACTCATGCTGCACTTTCTTTTCTTTTCTGTACTTGACTGTACAGGTCCGGAGGCTGGTACGTCTGATTATCAGGCCGGTGCTAGATATTGATAGCGTGGTTATACTTCACGGTGAGTTGCTTCCCCGGCGACTTCCTAGCAGCACCCTGCAGTTCTTTTGTTATATTCTCTGTCCATTTCATTCAGACTGAGACTCTGTATATATTGTGGTCATTGTATATTCAGTAGTTGCCCATGACACTCGTGACACTAGTTCCTGGCACACACACGTAGTGTATGTATATTTTTGGTTTGGGTTGTACAGGCATGCATATGCTTTATTTCCATGTCAAGCTATCATCATGTTTAACTGTTTAAAATTTGTAAATGTTGACTTGTTTAATTCGATGGGAAGGGTAACACTCGGTGTAATTTGTGTTGGCTTGCCTAACCCCGTCGTTGGGCTCCATCACGACCCGGATTAAGATTCTGGGTCGTGATATGTCTAAGAGTAGAGTGAGAGTTCTTGACATAGTTTTGAAAAGATTTAGTAAGAAAACAGTTTAACCAAGAAAGAATGGTTTGAACTGAGTTTTGCAAAAAAGCAATAGAGAAAACAGTTTAAAAATAGTAAAGCAATTAGAACAAACAACATACCAATCTCAGGATCAGAGTAAGCTCAGTAGCACACATAGAACAAAGAACGAAGACAAGTTCAGCAGCCACAAATAGGGTAATGAGGAATTGTGGATAAGTATGGAGCATATAAGGGTAAGCACATAGTAGGAAGAGTCACACATAGGTTCAGAATCAAAGAAATCCTAAGGGGCTTCAGGGATTAAGGTAACATGCATTTCAAACTTACACATAAAAGCTTAGGCTAGTAATCAGAGAAGCATAATTGAAGTAGAATCTAAAAGGGATAACATTTTATAAACATGCTAATAAGCAATAAAGTAGACATACTAGTTGCAAGATGAACAACAAAACCATAAGTAAAAACAGACTAAAAAGAGAATGAATTGAAGCAGCAAAATAAACATGTTGTTTTTGAGACTTTAAATTGAAACAAGACATACCAGTGTAGAAGAGAGCAAATACAGAATGACAAATCAAAGAGTACAATAGCAAAGGAAAAGAGAGCAGAAGAGAACTTTGTGTAAGAGAGATAGTTTTTGAGCAATGTGTTCATGTGTTCTTGTTCTTATGAAAGATCCAGGTACTTATAGTTCGAAAACAAGTAGCAAAATAAGGTTAAAATAATAGTTCAGTAGTAGTTATATAGATATATCAATTAGAATCAAATCAGTATAAGGATTTTCTTTAATTAAGGAATTAAAATTCAAACGGTAATAAGCAGTGATAAATAAGGAATGAAATCGCATAAGGAAACAAGCATAAGTATAATACAAGTATATCACATGTAAATGAGACTAAATTCAGAATATTCTAATTAAGGAAAGTGTCTAAGAATCAACTTGACAGCATATTTAACCACAAAATAAGGCAAAAGGATATTTAAAGGTTGAAATCAGTAGAGTGTACCAATTACAAGAGAATCATGGATTCCATTAAAATATAACACTGACCAAAAGAAAATATCACAATTGAACGAAGCAGACATAACATAAACAAGGATAGTGCAAAAGAATTCGAATTAAGAGAAGGTACTAATGAGAGGAAATAATACAAATTGCTGCAAACAAACGAGGCAAGTCACAGTGTAGGGTAAAATCAGCATATCTTAGTTAAGGGAAATCCTCAAAATCAATTAACAGCCTAGTTATGGTTGTAAGTTAGGTTATAGTAAGCTTAGCAGCCCTTTGTGTACATATTACTCCTTTGTGTATGTAGTATTGTGCCTTTGCTAATGCTTAGTGGTACTACTTTGCTTTCTATTTTTTGGCTATTATGTTGCTGTTGTCATTTCCGATGTAGTTTTCTATCTATTTATAAACGTTATAGAGGCAGAATAAGTGAAGAATCATAAATATTGATAAACAAAATAGAGTAGAATCACAGAGAATCGGAACTTAGTATAAATCTCTGGGAATAAGCATAGAACAAGTAGGAATAATCGAAATCAGAAACCCTAGCAAGCAAACATAGGGTAAAAATCACAGAATCATAGAATATTCATGAGAAACTAACACATATGCAAATTAATCGAACAAATACTCAGAATCGCAGATGAACCAAGACCTTAGGGCTTTAAAAAAATAAATCAGACAAAAGGGGAAAAACTCAAATAAATGTTTAAACATAGTAGAATCATAGAATAATAATAGAAATCAGGGGGAAAACCATTTTGAAAATGGGTTTAAGAACCCTAGTTTTGAAGATGAAGAGTCATTCTAAGAAAATCGGAAAACCTTTAAGGAAAACAACAAAATAACTCATAATACGCCCGGGTCTATTACATATCAAAGAAAATCAGGGGCTAGTAATAAGTGTTTCATAGAGATTACCCAAATAGAAGGAGAAATGGCTTAGAGACAACTATATCTAGCCGGAAATAGTAGAATCTTACTCGGACGACCATGGTTGGCCGGAGAATGGAATGAAGAACCCTGGGAGGTGAGTGAACCGCCTTTTAGCTCCCTTGATGACCTCAAGGCAGTGATACCTTGCGTAGGAAGAGAGCCATGAAGCTAGGAGGGTGGTGAGACCACCATGATTTCCGACAAAACGACGGCAAATGAGAATTTAGGTTAGCAGAGAGAGTTGAGAGAGATGAGAGATGTAACGGTGGGGGATGAGAGGGAAATGAGAAAGGGAAGGGGTAGGTCATTAGGGATTAATTAAGAAAAGGGGAAATCCAGACCGTTGATCAAAATTGATCAACGACCAGGATTAAATCAAATATTGGGTCGGGTAGGATAGTGTATTGGGCTTGAGGTCTTTGGGCCATTTTAATTGGGCTGATAATTGTGCAAAAATGAATTTCATGCATAGAAAATAGTTAAAAATGATTAATTAGTATTAAAAAATACAAATGATTAATTTCTGGATAAAAATGATATAAAATCATATGATTGGGCTATAATTACAAAGTTATTGCAATTATAGCCCAAAGGTTCAAATTTGGCTAATTGTGAAATAATTTGGCCTTAATAAGACCATAACAATAAATAAAATCAAGAAAAATGCTTTTAAAATCATTTGTAATGAAATTTTTAATTATTAATTGGAAATAAATTACTGAATAATTTAATAAAAATATTGTAAAATTATGAAAAAATAGCAATTGCCATTGATACATGATTTTGAAGCTATATATGCAATTTTAAAATATTTTGAGGAAGAATTGGGTATCAAAAGCTGCCCCTCTTTACCCGGAAAGGGTGAAAGAGTTTGTCGGGTAAAGACATGATGGCCAATTTTGATCGAAAGAAATGGTTTGAGAGATTTAGGCCGCACCCTTGTTTTTGAGCTACCTACATATCTCTGGCTTTACAAAAATCAGGTCGTATGTAGTTCCGGATCCATCTACGAAGTATAATGATGGAGTTATCACAAGAACGGATGCAACATCAAGGTTTTACGGGAGTGGTTATGTTTGATATGGATGGGAGAACTGGAGCGAGATCGCTCCTTCTGGGATAGCCGTCACTCGCCGGGTTGCCTGCAAATAAAGAAATATAAGCGTATACTGTGCATAAACTTAAACATGATGCAGGTTCCCGTTGGACTATGAATGTTGTATTTGGACGGTTAATGATGATGTCCTGGGCCATGAATTATTTGATGAGAGATTCGCTAGCCGTGAAATGACGTTCTCGGGCCATGATGATGGTGCCTCCGAACAATGACGCCTTTGAATAATGATATACAAATTTGAGAGATCCTCAAGCCATAACATGGTGTTCTCGGGCCATGAAGATGGTGCCACCGAACAATGACGCCTTTGGACAAGTTGGCGATATTTTAGCCCATGAGATGCAATAGCATGATTTTGACAAGACAGAGCTTGGTCTTGCGATTTGGAGGGAAGAGCTTAGCCCGAAAGAGAAGCGAAGTAAAGAATGCTCGAGAGACAGCGCTTAGTCTCGACGAAAAGTAAATTGGAGGCAGAGCTTAGCCTCATGCATAGTAGGAAGGCAGAGCTTAGCCTTATGCACAGGGAAGGAAGAAAGTTAGCCTTATGCAAATAGAGGTAGAGCTTAAACTCATGCGGAATAAAGACAGAGCTTAGTCTCAAGCAAATGGAAGGCAGAATATTAGCCTTATGCAGAGGGAGGCAGAATGTTAGCCTTATGCAGAGGAAGGCAGAAAGTTAGCCTTATGCAAATGGAGGTAGAGCTTAACTGTCACGACCCAAACTGGAGGATCATGACTAGCACCCGGGCCATACTTGCCGAGCACCAACGTACATTTTATCTAACCTTCTTATTATCTTTAAGGGATAACGAGATCAATATAAATGGTAGATATTGATCATGAACATACATCACATGGGATGACAAGA
>MDKH01110405.1:0-31239 GCA_005239495.1 Nicotiana undulata | reverse complement strand
TTTTTTCTTATAGTTATTATATTATTTATTATTTAATATTATTGTACTATCATATAATATTTTTAGCTTAATAATTAAATTAATGTCTTTCTTATTATTCTTTTAATAGTCTTTAATAAATAAAAATATTTTATTGAAATTTGGTGTATTTTTATGCTTGTATCTCTCATTCGATATTTTTTAATCTATTAAATTTATTATAATATTATTAAATATAATTTAGTTTTTAAATTTATTTATTTTTAAATTAATTTAATGTATAAGTATCCTTGCACTATCTCTATATTTATACATTTTATCTTCTCTACTATAAATTTTATTAGTTTTTAGATTAATTTTTTACCTATAACCAAAATAATATCATATTTTATATTAAATTATAAAATTGATGTAGGCTAAAATATTAATACATAAGTCATTTGATGATTATATTCCAAATGTATTGAGTTCTCTTATAATTATTTTTGATTTAGATGAAGTTAAATTTCTTCTTTTTTTAGCTTTAAGATATAAATTTAATTTATAATTTTCATTAATAAAATTACCTATATTAGAAAGTTATTTTATATTCTTAAAATCTTACTTTAATATTAGAAAAACAAATTTTTAATTGTTTGAAAATATTATATGTATGTAGTAATATGTTTACCATCATTTTATTTATTTCCAAAATATTTTCCAAAATAAAAAAATTATGAAATAAAAAAAACTCACCTCAAATTCAAATAATTCTTATTATTCTATTTTCTAAATTGGAACGCAATTTCAAAAAATTATGATATGCTTTCAAACTTATACTAACTGCACTCAATTCAGATATTAATCATAGAAATATATTTTCTTAGTTGTTTGAACACATTATATTTAAATTTTGTAGTAATATTTTCACTGTCAACTTATTTCTTATGTAAATTTTTTATTTTTTTAGCTTTAATACAAATTTAATTTTTAAATTTTATTAGTATAATTACCTATATTAGAAATTTATTTTTGTATTTTAGTTAGTTTTTCATAAATAAGACTTCAATTTCGTGATAGTATCCATAGTTTGAGCATTCTAATCATAGTTTTAACAACTTTCTAATTTCAAATTCAATTAGCCTTTTCCTTTCATTTTTAATAGTAAATTTTTAATAATTTAACATAATTTTGCTATTTTTTTAAGTATTGTATATTTAATTTTAACAACTTTATAATTTCAATTTCAATTAGCCTTTCCCTTTCTAATTTTAAGCTATTTTATTATTTTATTTTATAGACTTATGATTTATAAATATCCTCATATTCTCTCTAATTTATTTCTATTATTCAATATTTTTAGTTTTTGATTTTATCTATTAGATTTGAGTCGCGTGGACCTATTCATATTATGACTTTCTTATCATAATATAAAAAAAATTCTCATCTCAAATTTAAATAAGTTTTACTGTTTTTTCATGATATAAATCTAAAAATAAATTCTATTTTTTTAATATTATATTATTCAATACATAATATTATTACATTGTCATGTGAATTTTTATTAGCTTGTTTGAATTTAATATATATTTCTACCACACTCAGTCTAATATAACATAGATCAAAATTTAAAAACTTTCTCCAATTCAAATAAGTTTTATTATTCTATTTTCTAAATTTGACTGAATTTTCAAAAAATTATGTTATGCTTTCAAACTTAAACTAACTGCACTCAATTCAAATATTAATCACAAAAAAAATCGTAATTATTTGAATTCATTATATCTGAATGTTGTAGTAATATTTACGTATAAAATATTCCTTTGCCCGATTTTTCAATATTAATATGACATTATTATTCTTGTTATTAAAATATTTTTTTACTAATTATTTAAGTTTTTTCTTACCTTATAAATAATTTATATACTTTATGTAAGATCTTATTTTGCCGCTTGAATTTATTTATTTTTTAGACTTAATAAATCTTTAATATCTTAGTAAATTATTTTATTTTAACTTACTCCAAAGTGTAAATAGTCACAGGTTATCTCAATTTACGTCTTTCTATATATATATATATATTTTATTTTTTCTATTATAAGTTTTAGTTAATTTTTTACCTCCATATTTCTTGCTAATATAAAAAAAAAATCTATGTGTGGATCAACAAAGAAATAAATATAGATATAGCTATAAATATACATATAAATATAAATTTAAATGTAAATATATAGATTAGATTTGTCTAAGATTTATTTAGATTGAGTATAAAATATCTTAAACTACTTCCATTAATTATGTTTCAATTTATAATTCAAATTTTTAATGTTGTCTAAAAATTGCCAAGTGGCTTTTTTTTTACGTTTGCCACTTTGCTTAACCACATGTTTCACTACTCTCCTTTTTTATATAATATAGATATAGATTATCAATATTAATATGAAATTATTATTCTTGTTATTAAAATATTTTTTACTAATTATTTAAGTTTTTTCTTACCTTATAAATAATTTATATACTTTATGTAAGATCTTATTTTGTCGCTTGAATTTATTTATTTTTTAAACTTAATAAATCTTTAATATCTTAAGTAAATTATTTTATTTTAACTTACTCCGAAGTATAAATACTCACAGTATCTCAATCTACGTCTTTCTATATTATTTTATATCTTTTTCTATTATAATTTTTCAGTTAATTTTATACCTCCATATTTCTAGCTAATATAGAAAAAAAATCTATAGGTGAATCAATATAGATATAAAAATAAATATAGCTACAAATATACATATAAATATAAATTTTTAATGTAGATATATAGGTTAGATTTTTCTAAGATTTATTTAAATTGAGTATAAGATTTTTTAAACTACTTCCATTGATTATGTTTCCATTTATAATTCAAATTTTTAATGTTATCTTAAAATTGTCAAGTGGCTTCTTTTTAGCTTGCCACTTGGCTTAACCACATGCTCCACTACTCTACTTTTAATATAACATTGATGTTTTACTAATTATTTAAGTTTTTTCTTACCTTATAAATAATTTATATACTTTATGTAAGATCTTATTTTGCCGCTTGAATTTATTCACTTTTTAAACTTAATAAATCTTTAATATCTTAAGTAAATTATTTTATTTTAACTTACTCTGAAGTATAAACACTCACAGTTATCTCAATCTACGTCTTTTTATATTTTTTTTTATATCTTTTTCTATTATAATTTTAAGTAGATTTTATACCTCCATATTTCTATTAATATAGAAAACAAATCTATAGGTGAATCAATATAGATATAAATATAGATATAGCTACAAATATACATATAAATATAAATGTAAATGTAGATATATGGATTAGATTTGTCTAAGATTTATTTAGATTGAGTATAAGATTTTTTAAACTACTTCCATTAATTATGTTTTCATTTATAATTCAAATTTTTAATGTTGTCTTAAAATTGCCAAGTGACTTCTTTTTAGCTTGCCACTTGGCTTAACCACATGCTTCACTACTCTCTTTCTAATATAATATAGATTTTAAATTAGATAAAATTGTAATTATATTTAATAATATTTTTTTGGAAAAATCACAAAAACTACCGTACATTAGATATTCATTACCGTTTAAGTATTATTACATTAGATATAATATTTTTTTGCATTACCGTTTTCTTTGTTTAGGATTCGTTACACGTTAAGGATATGTTTGGGATTCTAGATTTAGACTTCTTTTATATCAATGTTACTATTATAGAAAAAAAAATCTATAGGTGAATCAATATAGATATACATATAGATATACATATAAATTTAAATTTAAATGTAAATGTAGATATATGGATTAGATTTGTCTAAGATTTATTTAGATTGAGTATAAGATTTTTTAAACTACTTCCATTAATTATGTTTTCATTTATAATTTCAAATTTTTAATGTTGTCTTAAAATTGCCAAGTGGCTTCTTTTTAGCTTGCCACTTGGCTTAACCACATGCTTCACTACTCTCTTTCTAATATAATATAAATTTTACATTAGATAAAATTGTAATTATATTTAATAATATTTTTTTGGAAAAATCACAAAAACTACCGTACATTAGATATTCATTACCGTTTAAGTATTATTACATTAGATATAATATTTTTTTGCATTACCGTTTTCTTTGTTTAGGATTCGTTACACGTTAAGGATATGTTTGGGATTCTAGATTTAGACTTCTTTTATATCAATGTTACTATTATAGAAAAAAAATCTATAGGTGAATCAATATAGATATAAATATAGATATAGCTACAAATATGCATATAAATATAAATTTAAATGTAGATATATGGATTAGAATTATCTAAAATTTATTTAGATTGAGTATAAGATGTTTTAAACTACTTCCATTAATTATGTTTCCATTTATAATTCAAATTTTGAATGTTGTCTTAAAATTGCCAAGTGGCTTCTTTTTAGCTTGCCACTTGGCTTAACCACATGCTTCACTACTCTCTTTCTAATATAATATAGATTTTACATTAGATAAAATTATAATTATATTTAATAATATTTTTTTGGGAAAATCACAAAAATTACCGTACATTAGATATTCATTACCGTTTAAATATTATTACATTAGATATAATATTTTGTTGCATTACCGTTTTCTTTGTTTAGGATTCGTTACACGTTAAGGATATGTTTGGGATTCTAGATTTAGACTTCTTTTATATCAATGTTACTATTATAGAAAAAAATCTATAGGTGAATCAATATAGATATAGCTACAAATATACATATAAATATAAATTTAAATGTAGATATATGGATTAGAATTATCTAAAATTTATTTAGATTGAGTATAAGATTTTTTAAACTACTTCCATTAATTATGTTTCCATTTATAATTCAAATTTTTAATGTTGTCTTAAAATTGCCAAGTGGCTTCTTTTTAGCTTGCCACTTGGCTTAACCACATGCTTCACTACTCTCTTTCTAATATAATATAGATTTTACATTAGATAAAATTGTAATTATATTTAATAATATTTTTTTGGAAAAATCACAAAAACTACCGTACATTAGATATTCATTACCGTTTAAGTATTATTACATTAGATATAATATTTTTTTGCATTACCGTTTTCTTTGTTTAGGATTCGTTACACGTTAAGGATATGTTTGGGATTCTAGATTTAGACTTCTTTTATATCAATGTTACTATTATAGAAAAAAAATCTATAGGTGAATCAATATAGATATAGCTACAAATATACATATAAATATAAATTTAAATGTAGATATATGGATTAGAATTATCTAAAATTTATTTAGATTGAGTATAAGATTTTTTAAACTACTTCCATTAATTATGTTTCCATTTATAATTTAAATTTTTAATATTGTCTTAAAATTGCCGAGTGGCTTCTTTTTAGCTTGCCACTTGGCTTAACCACATGTTTCACTACTCTTCTTTTAATATAATATAGATATAGATTTTACATTAGATAAAATTGTAATTATATTTAATAATATTTTTTTGAGAAATCACAAAAACTACCGTACATTAGATATTCATTACCGTGTGTCTTGTCTTTGTTTAAGTTTAGGATTCAATTTGGGTTTATATTACCAAAGCTGCCGTCGGTTTAGGATTCTTTTATTATCAATCTTTGTTGCTCTATAAAAGGAGTCTAATCAGGACATTACTACAAATTAAGTTTCAAGAGCTTGAGTATTACCGCAAGATAACCTCAATAATATTTTCAACTTCTTTAGAGCGTATACAATGAAAATTATCTTTTGATTCTATTTCACTCTTTAAAAGTATTTTTATTAATTATGGGTGTGTTGCAGTAAAATACAAACAATTGCTAATTCTTTAGGTTGATTCCTCGAGCAGATTTGAGCATAGGAAATCATACTCTAGCTCCAGCTTTGGCTATTGTTAAGAAAGGGGAATGATTATGGCTAGAAGGACAAAGGTCTTTCATCTTTTACATACAGTACAGAAAATGCAAATATGGTTATCCGATTGAATGACTAGATTATGACTATCGTTATGACATTTTGGTAAGTACTTTTTTAGAAGCTCGGTTGATAATTCTTTTATCTATTCTCGAAAATTGATTAATTAGGTAAGTATTTTAGAATATTTTTTCGACAAATAGTATCGATTTTAGGTAACAAATAGTAGTTATTTGAAGTGTTTATTTGTTGAGATTTGTTATTGTCAACAAAACTTATATAACGTTTTGCTTTTATATTCCTACAATTTTAGGTCAAGATTATACTTCTTCTCTGTGTGTGCGCTTTTTTTCCTTTTATTTTTTTCAATTTAACTAATATTCACTGATGATGTAAAAAAAATTACACTATTAAATCATCTTTACGCTGTACTTTCAATATCACAAATCAGACTTTTAATGGAGGTTAGTTATAAAATCTTTTGAATAGCCTGATGCATCAAAAAAGGGTAGTTATAATGCAATTTTTTGATAATGCAAGAATTTATTTACATTATTGTATATAAGTTAAACTCTTACCCTTTTCTATTATCGAATATGCAGAGGACAAAAACGCCTTCAATTTGCAATATTTGAAGTTAGTGGATACACGAAAAGTTATCGCAAGGATGCGATGAAGAAGTTTGTACACAAGCTGACCAATAATAATATAACACATGATAGATCAACTTCGTTGCTTTTGTTTCGAAGATTTTCTTGGGTATGGTTTCTTCGTTTAATGCATTCGTCAGATAAGATTAATATTTGTCAAGCTCTCGAATAAATTTTTTTATTTTTATTTTATGACTCAAATAAATTTTTTAATAATGTTATCGATGTGATTACTAAAAGTTTATATTCGTTGACATGAACAAGCGTGGCTCGTACCCGAAGACTAGCAAAATGACCTTTGCCTTTTTACCCTCTAAATATGAATTTTATATTGGATAAAATCATAATCTTAAATTTTTTCCAAATATTTAGGAGTTTTAAATCAACTAAATTTTGTACATTAAATCCTTCCTTATTAAACTTGTCATTTCCTTGACCAAAAAGTAAACTTGTTATTCAATTATTTTTCTAATACTTAGGACACTAAGAATAACTATAAAATTTTGCATATTTTTTTATTATTTGAACTATGTATAAAGTTCTAATGTTAAAAACGTTATTTCTGTAAACTATACTAGGAAATACGAATTGAATTAAAATTGTGTCTGTACAACCACATGCGATGATAACAATAACAGACCGTGAACTTCGACGGAAGGCACATCTGTGCTTTGACGATTGAGATACAACAAAGCAATCGGAGCTTTTGGATTCTATATTTGTAATGACTTGGTCGGTCGTTTCGTAGAATTTGCATTTATAATTACTGTTATTGTTTTGTCATAGTTTGGTTTAACTGTTATTGATGTGTTAGAGTTGGTAGGCTTGAAATCAGAATGGTTGTAGTGAGAGTTTAGTCATTCAGTCTTTAAAAATAGCCTTAAAGTTGGAAAAGTCAATTGAGAGTTGACTTATTGGTAAACGACCTCGGAATGCGGATTTTATAACTCGGATAGCTTCGATAGGTGATTTGGGACTTAGAAGTGTGTTCGGAATAATTTTGTGATGTCCGGTGTAGAATTAAGCTTGAATTGGCGGAAGTTAGTTTTTGGCGATTTCCGGTCGGCAATGGAAAATAGGCTATCGGGTCGGAATGGAATTCCGACAGTTGGAACAAGTTCGTAATGTCATTTTGGATATATCTGCAAAATTTCAGGTCAATCGGATTTGTTTTGGATAGTTTCGGCATCGTTGGTGGAT
This sequence comes from Nicotiana undulata, assembly GCA_005239495.1. Taxonomy (NCBI): domain Eukaryota; kingdom Viridiplantae; phylum Streptophyta; class Magnoliopsida; order Solanales; family Solanaceae; genus Nicotiana; species Nicotiana undulata. The sequence continues at coordinate 23,477 of MDKH01110405.1, read as the reverse complement.
TTTAGAAATATCAAAGTTCTTAGGCTTGAATCCGGTGAGATTTTGGTGTTTTGATGCAGTTTAGGTGTTTTGAGAGTGCAACCAAGTTTGAATGATCATATGTGACGTGTTGGTATCTTTGGTTGGGGCCCCGAGGGGCTCGGGATCGATTTTGGATGATTAACGGACCAATTCGTGTTGGAAACTTAGGCTGAATTGCTGGTGTTTTACAGCAGAACTTTGTTCAGTGCGATCGCATAGGGACTGGTGCGATCGCGGAGAGTAAATTGGGGCAGGTGAAGTTTGTTCTGTGCGATCGCACAGAACAAACTTCACCTGCCCCAATTTACTCTCCGCGATCGCATAGGGACTGGTGCGATCGCGGAGAGTAAATTGGGGCAGGTGAAGTTTGTTCTGTGCGATCGTAGGTGTGTAGGTGCTATCGCAGAGTACAGAGAGGGAAGGTAGTGCAGTCGTAGGTGTGTGAGCGCGATCGCACATGGGAAATTGGCGCGCTTGGGAGGTCAGCACTGTGCGAACGCAGGCTACTCCTTGAGATCGCGTGAGGGAGCAACGGATACACTGTGCGAACGCGCCTAATGGTATGTGAACGCACTGAGTAAGGCCTGGGCAGTATAAAAATAACCCCTTCCGCGACCTAAACCCTTTCTACACTATTTTTGTGTGGACAAAGAGCTCTTGAGGCGATTTTTGAAGAGGAAAATTAGTGACATTCGTAGAGGTAAGTATTTTGGAGCTTAAAACTCGTTTATGAGTGATTATAGAACATAATCTCAATATTAAATTCATGGAAATCAATAGAAAAAGGTGGGTTTAGGGTTTGAGATTATGAGACCTTTAGGGGTCAATTTGAGGGGTCAAACGAACTCCGATTTTGGTGTTCTTTATATGTACGGACTCATGAGATAATGAAGAACATTTTTGTATAAAAAATTCTGAGTTTCGGGATGCAGGCCCGGAGGTCGGTTTTGACCGAATTCGAATTTTTGAGCTAAATTCGATATTTTTCAATTGAAATTTATTCCTTGAGCATAATTTGATAATAAAAATCTGAACTTGGTAGATTTGGAGAATCCGGAAGTTGATTCGAAAGGCAAACGCATTGCGAAGTAATTTCGAGCTAGTTTGAGGTAAGTAATGTCTTTAAATCATGTCATGAGGGTATGAAACCCCAGACTATGCACTCTTTCACGGATTTGGAATGCAAAGGTTGAAACTTTGGAGATATATTCCTTACTTGGGCGACTATTGAGTTGCGAAACGGCTTTTTAAAGCTTATTTACAATAGTACTATATATACTTGATATGATTTGGGTTGTAAGCCATGTTTGGGGCCTAGTGCCGACTTGTTTACCCCTTGGGGGTTGTGTTTACTATATTCTCCTCAGTGATATGTTATGATTTTTCACTCAGTCTTTTCCTGTGAAATTATTTTGACACTCAGAGTATTTTGATACTATTTCTTGAAAATAAAACACTGTTTTGGGTCGAGAACCCGGTATGTTATGGCCTAAGGGCAAATCGAGAGTGTCTGACTGAGTGAAGCTTTCAGGCCTATATTATGAGGATATGAGGGAGGCTTTCAGGCACTATATTGTGAGAGGCTTTCAGGCCTATATTGTGAGGATATGAGGGAGGCTTTCAGGCCTATATTGTGAGAGGCTTTCAGGCCTATATTGTGAGGATATGAGGGAGGCTTTCAGGCCTATATTGTGAGAGGCTTTCAGGCCTATGTTGTTATAGTGCTTGGGCTGTAGGACCCCCTCCGGAGTCTGTACACACTCTCAGTGAGCACAGGTACCTAATGAGTGATGCCCGCGGGGCTTATGCTGAGTGACTGTGAGATTTCCTACGGGCAGAGTGATTGTGAGGTTGCCTGATGGGCTGATACTGAAAGAAATTGTTACGAAAAATGATCATGGCCCGAGGGGCAGTTTTATGAAAATGATTTTTACTGAGTTTTTGAGATATAAACCACTTGTTTTCAAACTGGTTCTTGTTGAGAATTTTACCGAGAGGTATTGATATTTTACTTGTGTCAAAGGATTTTCTAGCAATTGGGATTTTACTGAGAGGTATTGATATTTCACTTGTGTCAAAGGATTTTCTAGCAATTGATTTTCGAACTTATGTAATTGCTGTATGCTTTTGGGGACGTGACGTTTTACTGTTTTTGTGAATTGGTGTATCTGCACTGTGTGTTTTATAATTCTCAGACTGTGATTTATTTTCATTACTACTGAGTTGGCGTATTCATAAAGACTCCTTGTGCCTCTGTGCACAAATCCAGGTACCGATTTGGAGCAGTAGCTGCCTTGTTCGTTAGCAGCAGTTCACGAGATTTCGAGGTAGCTGTCCAACGTCCACAACTTCTCCATTTCCCTTCCTTGATTAGTATTAGAAATTGATTCATAGACATTTATTATGACATTAGCAGAGTTAGATTTATTTCTTTTTAGATGCTCATGATCATTGACTCCAGTCTTGGGAGGTTTTGTTTAGGTTTTGTTTAGACTATTATTGGGGCGTTAAGATTTAAATAATTTATTTTATTGCTACGCTTGTTGTTTATCATTGTATTGTGAACTATTATAAAAGAACCAATGCGTAGTAAAGTGATGGTTGGCCAGCCTAGTTCCACGATAGGCGCCATCACAGCCTGTTAGGATTTGGTGTCGTGACAATATTATAGAGGGGTAGGTTCCCTTTTTATGTTTTCTTAACATTTTACCTTTAGTTTTTTTTATTTTAAACCAAAATTTTTACATTCACTTCACGTATTACAATCTTTATAAATATATGATGTTTGCATGGTATAAATTGCTCAGTAAAATATTTTACCTTTTACCTTGAAAATATTGGATCTATCAATTTTTTAACACTTTCTATTTTTCCCTTTTTATGTTAATGTTAGACTTACCTTAAACAAGTAATTTAGATGTTTTATAATCTAAGTTAATGTCCATCAGATGATAAAATGGAAGAGTTGTTAATACTTTACTACCGCTTTTATTATACTTATTAGAAGTGCCATAACGAAATTTCTAATATATAAATACTTCGACTAATGGGGCATAATTAATTTAAGTAACGAACTAATGTATATAATTTTATTGAACTCTTACTTTGTGACATATGGATTTTATGATCTAACATTAGAAAATGTTGATATATACATCTAAAAGGTGAAAACTACATACACTTGCATTATAATAATCAAATTAAGTAAGACATAAGTGAGGGAAGTTATTTTACCTCTTTAGATGAAAACATATTACTTAATTTTTTTTAATGGTGTTCGGTTTCCATAAAATATAGTATTATTTTTCAAAAAACATATCTCGTCATACCAAATACAGTCGTTCGTTAATATTACATTTTTTCCTTTATTGAATATGCATAGAATAAATGCCTTCAATTTTGTAATATTCCGAGCTAACAGACACATGGATGAACTTGGCAAGGATGTGACGAAATAAGATGCATACACAAGGTGATATACGAGAATTGAATGAGTAATAAATAATGATATAAAACATGATGGATCAGCTTCATTGCTTCTAATCCGAGTACTTTTGTTGGGTTTAACATTAATATTTTCAGAAACTTAAATTTTTCTATAATTGTTATTTGAGAATTTCAAATATATTTTTAATATAATATTTTTATAATGTAATTTTAAAAAAACTTATATTTATTGATATACGGTACACGCGTAACGCACGTACTCTGAGACTAGTAACACATAAAATTGCCTAGAGAAGAGTAATCATTTGTTAGCACCCATTGACCTCAATATTTTTGAGAAATAACGTATTTTCTACCAAAATTTTAATTAAATTATAATATCAAATATAATTTGATAATATTTTTTTAAAAAAGTTTTGATTGTTATAAATATATAATATGGATGTTCATAAGCTTCCTGAAGAAGCTTATCATTTCGGTACTCAGTTATGGATAAATATTACCCCGGTAGAAGACTATCTATATCTGGTACAGTAGTAGATTACAAGCAGCTTACATAACAACTTGCAATATCTTACACAACAGCTTACACTAGCAGGTTACAAGTAGCTTACACAGCAGCTTGCAGTAGCTTACACAGCAACTTGCAGTAGCAGCTTACACAACAACTTGCAGTAGCTTACACAACAGCTTCCTTCTTCTATAAATAGAGGAGATTTCAGTTCATTATGTACATCAGTTTGAAAGTTGAATAATATATCACTCTCTCTATATACTTGTCTTTGGTTTATTTACTTTACAGTCGTTATTTCATAACACATTATCAGCACGAGACTCTACAATCTCGAGCAAATACTTTGAAAGTATCAAAGGTACGAACTTTCTTTTTCTAAATAATGTCAAATCTTTCTAAACTTGAATTTGTAGCCCTGGATATATCGGGCAAAAGCTACATGTCTTAGGTGCTTAATGCTGAAATTCATCTTGATGCGATGGGTCTGGCAGACACCATCAAAGATAAAAATCAGGCATCAAAACAAGACTGTGCCAAAGCTATGATATTCCTACGCCATCACCTTGATGAGGGCCTGAAAATGGAATATCTTACTGTTAAAGATCCAGTCATATTGTGGAATAATTTGAAAGATAGATATGACCACCTGAAGATGGTCGTTCTTCCATAGGCACGTTATGACTGGCTCATTTAAGGCTACAAGATTTTAAATCTATCAGTGAATATAATTCTGCTATGTTCAGGATTATTTCCCAATTGAAATTATGTGGTGATAATATTACTGATCATGATATGTTGGAGAAAACTTTCACCACTTTTCATGCCTCGAATATGCTCCTGCAGCAGCAATATCGAGAGATGGGATTCAAAAAGTATTCTGAACTTATCTCACATCTTCTTGTAGCCGAGCAACATAATGGGCTATTAATGAAAAACCATGAAAGCCGACCAACTGGTTCTTGTCCATTCCCTGAGTTAATGAGATGAACTTCCACCAAGCTAAGCGTGGAAGAGGTCGTGGCCCCAGTCGTGGTCATGGTCGTGGTCGGGTAAGAAAATCTAATCATGGTAATAATACCCGAAAAAAATCTAATCATGGTAATAATAATGCACCAAAGTACCCTCATAACCACCAGCGGTGGAAAAGAAAGGAACAAAAGCATGAAACGGTGCCAGCAACAAATGCAGAAAATGCATGCAATAAATGTGGAGGAAAAGGGCACTGGTCACGTACCTGTCATACGCCAAAGCACCTGGTTGAGATTTATCAAGCCTCCCTAAAGAAGACAGAGAAAAACCCTGAAGCAAATTTTATTTCTGAAGATAATATTGACTTCATGCATTTGGATGTAGCTGATTACTTTGTACTCCCAGAAGGAGAAGCAAGTCATGTGATCGCTGATGCATCTGTAGAAATTTAAATTTATGTTGTTTGTATTAGTTAATATGGTTATGTAAAAGTTATATTTTGATAATGATATTTACTATAATATTTACTTTGTTTATGTTATTTTGAAGAATATGGATAATCCTCAAATTATGTTTGGATCAAAGACCAATCATGAATATATTTGTGTAATTGATAGTGGAACAACTCATGCCATATTCAAAGATCAGAAATACTTTTCTTATTTGCATATGAAAAAAGCAAATGTTTCTACAATTTCTGGTAATATAAGTTTGATTGAAGGCTCCGGAAGAGCCAATGTATTTTCTCTCTAAGGGAACAAAACTTATTATAGACAATGCATTGTTCTCCACCAAGTCCCGAAGAAACTTGTTGAGTTTTATAGATATCCGCCGAAATGGGTATCATGTTGAGACAATAGATGAAATGAACGTGGAATATCTTTGTATTACAAAGAATATTTCTGGCCAGAAATGCATTGTAGAAAAGTTACCAACTTTATCTTCTGGCTTATACTATTCAAAGATCAGTACAGTTGAAGCACACTCTATCGTAAATCAGAAGTTTACTGATTCAAATACTTTTGTGCTTTGGCATGACCGTTTGGTCCATCCTGGATCAATAATGATGAGATGAATTATTGAAAACTCAAGTGTACATCCACTAAAGAACCTGAATATTCTTACAAATGATGATTTTTCTTGTGATGCTTGTTATCAAGGCAAAATGATCACTAGACCATCACCAATGAAGGTTGGCATGGAATCCCCTGCCTTTTTAGAGCGTATACATGGGGATATATGTGGACCTATTCACCCACCAAGTGGGTTGTATAGATATTTTATGGTCTTAATAGATTCATCGTCAAGATGGTCTCATGTGTGTCTACTATCATCTCGCAACCTAGCGTTTGCAAAGTTATTAGCCCAAATAATCCAATTAAGGGCACAATTCCCAGATTATCCTATAAAGGCTATTCGCCTTGATAATGCTGGAGAATTCTCATCTCAAGCTTTTGATGATTATTGTCTATCAATTGGGATAAAAGTTGAACATATTGTAGCTTATGTTCATACTCAAAATGGCCTTGCAGAGTCATTTATTAAACGCCTGCAATTGATAGCAAGACCACTACTCATGAAAACAAAATTGCCCACTACAGTTTGGGGCCATGCTATCTTGCATGCAACATCTCTTATTCGTCTCAGACCGACATATTATAATAAATATTCTCCGTCACAATTAGTTTTTGGTCATGAACCAAATATTGCCCATCTACGAATTTTTGGATGCGCTGTATAGGTGCCAGTAGCACCACCACAGCGTAGTAAGATACGCCCATAGAGAAGGTTAGGAGTATATATTGAGTTTGAATCACCCACTATTATTCGCTATCTTGAACCATTGACGGGAGATTTATTTACTGCTCGATTTGCAGATTGTCGATTTGATGAAACAAATTTCCCAGAATTAGGGGGAGAGAAAAAGGAAATGAAAAAAGAAATTGTGTGGAAAGTTTCATCATTATCTCATTTTGATCCACGTACCCCTATATGTAATCAGGAGGTCCAGAAGATCATCCATTTACAGAATATAGCAAATCAAATGCCAGACACATTTACTGATTTGAAAAGGATAACTAAGTCACATATCCCTGCAGAGAATGTGCCTATCTGAATTGATGTCCCAGTAGGACCATCTACTAGAATGATAGTTAGTAAACCCAAAGCATGCCTGAAGCGTGGTAGGCCTTTGGGTTCTAAGGATCGAAATCCTAGAAGAAGAAAATAGACAAATGATCAAAATAATATTATGAAGGGATCTCCTGAAGAAACCCAAGATCTGGTTAGTTCTGAGATTCCGAAAAAAATCAATGAACCCGAGACTCAAGTGAGTGAGGAACTTTTAATAAGTTCTACGGGTGATGGGATTAATTTAAATCGATCTGACATAGTGGTGAATAATATTTTTGCATATAATGTTGCACTAAAAATTATGCAAGATAGTGAAGATCTTGAACCCCGATCTGTCGAAGAATGTCGACAAAGATCTGATTGGCCAAAATGGCAAGAGGCAATTCAATCGGAATTGAAGTCACTTGATAAAAGAGAGGTCTTTGGACCAGTAGTCCAAACATCTGCTGGTATAAAGCCAGTTGGTCATAAATGGGTTTTTGTGCGGAAAAAGAATGATAAAGATGAAGTTGAAAGATACAAGGCTCGCCTTGTCGCACAAGGATTCTCACAATGACCTGGACTCGATTATGAAGAAACATATTCACCCGTTATGGATGCCATAACATTTCGTTATCTCATCAGTTTAGCCTTACATGAAAGGCTTGAAATACATCTAATGGATGTGGTTACAGCTTATCTGTATGGTTCACTTGATAATGAAATTTACATGAAAATTCCTGAAGGATTTAAAATGCCTGAAGCATATTCAAAATCTCAGGAAATGTACTCAATTAGATTACAAAGATCTTTGCACGGTTTAAAGCAATCTGGGCGCATGTGGTATAATCGCCTCAGTGAATATTTGCTGAAAAAAGGTTACATAAATGATGTTATTTGTCCATGTATTTTTAAAAAGAAAATGGCTTCAGAATTTGTTATACTTGTTGTTTATGTTGATGACATAAATTTTGTTGGAACTCCAGAAGAGCTCCAAAAGGCAATTAAATATCTTAAGAAAGAATTTGAGATGAAAGATCTTGGAAAGACAAAACTTTGTCTTGGTCTGCAAATTGTTAGCAGACGGGATCTTTATCCATCAATCTACTTATACAGAAAGGTTCTTAAAACGCTTTTACATGGACAAAGCGCACCCATTGAGTACACCAATGGTTGTTCGATCACTTGAAGCGAATAAAGATTTGTTCCGACCTACAGAAGAGAACGAGGAACTCTTTGGTCCCGAAGTACCCTATCTCAGTGCAATTGGTGCACTAATGTATCTTGCTAATGCTACAAGGCCTGACATAGTATTTTTTGTTAATTTACTAGCAAGATATAGTTCTTCTCCTACACAGAGACATTGGAATGGGATTACGCATATATTGTGATATTTAAAAGGAACTCTTGATATGGGTTTATTTATGCTAACAAAGATAGTAAAGATCTTGTTGGTTATGCAGATACATGTTATTTATCTGATCCCCATAAAGCTAGATCTCAAACCGGGTACGTATTTACATGTGGAGGTATTGTCATCATGGCGCTCCACAAAGCAATCTATTGTTGCTACTTCTTCAAATCATGCTGAGATCATAGCTATTCATGAAGCAAGTAGAGAATGCGTATGGTTGAGATCAATATTTCATTTATTCGAGAAAAATGTGGTCTGGAATGTGAGAAAAAACCCACAATTTTATACGAAGACAATGCTGCATGCATAGCCCAATTGAAGGGAGAATTTATAAAAGTAGATAGAACGAAGCACATTTCACCAACATTATTCTACACGCATGATCTTAAGAAAAATGGTGACATTGATGTGCAACAAATTCGTTCAAGTGACAATCCGGCGGATTTATTCACCAAGTCTTTGCCAACTTCAACTTTTGAGAAGATGGTATACAGGATTAGGATGCAGAGACTCAAATATTTGAAACAAGGTTTTCATCAGGGGGAGTAAAATACGTGGTGCACTCTTTTTCCCTTACTAAGGTTTTTTCCCATGTGGTTTTCCTTATAATGTTTTTAATGAGGCGCCTAGCAACGCGTATTACTAAATATGTGTACTCTTTTTCCTTCACCAGGATTTTTTCCCACGGGGTTTTTTCCTAGTAAGGTTTTAATGAGGCACATTATCTTTTAATGAACATCTAAGGGGGAGTGTTATAAATATATATTATGGATGTTCATAAGCTTCCTGAAGAAGCTTATCATTTCGGTACTCAATTATGGATAAATATTACCCCCGGTAGAAGATTATTTATGTCTGGTACAGTAGCAACTTACAAGCAGCTTACACAGTAGCTTACACAGCAGCTTGCCGTAGCAGCTTACACAGCAGCTTGCTGTAGCTTACACAACAACTTTCTTCTTCTATAAATAGAGGAAATTTAAGTTCATTATATACATCAATTTGAAAGTTGAATAATATATCACTCTCTCTCTATATACTTGTCTTTGGTTTATTTATTTTACCGTCGTTATTTCATAACATTGATATCATATTCTACTCTTTTTTATTTATAGTTTATTTCTGAATCTAAATTTTCCGCATGTGTAATCAAACGTGTCAAGTATGAGAAAGATATCTATTTGTGCACGTACCTATGTGATACTTATCTAATTACTATTGGTCAACCGGACCATCATATGTTAGTTACAAAGGATCCAATTGAATAACACTTATTTTCATGTGCCATTTGCATAAATAGCCACTTTAATGAAACCGTTTCAAACAACCACAAATTAAACTGTTAAACTATAGCCTTTTTCTTTTTTTTTTAGCTCCACTCACATTCTTCAACTTGAAACTAAGCTTGATTTGTTTCTTCACAAAATACCAAATGAACACTGTTCAATTATTTGGAGGAACCATAAGCAGTTATCGCTCAAACAATTTCTTCTTATATTATCAACCCATTTCCATGTGAATTTATAGACAATGCTTCTAGGAAGCTCATTTTGATGCCACTAAAACAATATGCCAAGGAATAAGTAACACAAAGAAGTAGATAAAAATCCCCAATAAATACAAGTTACACGTTTCTTTTAGTCGAGCCTCTTGACCCTGCTGGGACATCACATAAGTTCAAGTCTTTTCCAACTATCTTGACATATACAGAACTTGATTTACCAGCTCTAAGATATTTGAGTATATCAACTAAAGAAGTTACTTGTATCATGTCCAAAATCACAAATGTCAGCTAACTTACAGATTTGACACTGGCTACAGGAATCAAATAATCCCAAGTGACTACACAGGGATTAACTTCTTGAAACAGTACGTGCCCAGGAGAAACCAACCAATAAGAACAAACATGAAAATTACCAGGTACATAAGGAAAGTCCCTCCTCCAAATATGAGTCCTAAACCAAGCACAACAAGAGGGGGTAAATAGGTTTTAACTACAGATGTTTTATTTACCCAACGTCCCTTGAGGAAAATGAAAATGGCCAGGTTGACTACATTCCATCCACCAGCCTGAAACCCCAGCCTGTTTAAACCATTAGCTACAAAAGAGTGGCAGTTGCAAGTGAAAATGCTGTAAGACAGATGTTGGAATTCTTGAATGCTCTTCCTCAAGGCAGCATCCCACGTGTCCACATTGCTTCCAGATTCATCATTGTTCTGGACATATTCACTCGTATTCTCAGCTGGATAAGGAGATATGCAGCAGCACTGTAGGCCATAAAAGCGACGAAAACAAAGTGAATATACATCACAACCAACCGGCCAACAAGCAAAATCAATGCATCCTACTCAATCACATCATAAAGTTACTCAATAGATCTGCTTGGATGGAAAAGCTGCAGGTAGCACCTAGAACAAGGGCACAACAACCAAGTGACAGCTTGATAAGAGTAAGGAGATCCATGAAGGACAAAGCACGTTAGAGCCAGCAAATATACCTGTTCTCTGCTTACTTGGAAATAGCGAGTTGGTGCCCCAAATGTGAAATTGTCTACAGAAACGAAATTTGGCCCTGCAAAGTCCAAGATTATGCCATCCTCCCTACAAATTCCTATATGCCCAATAAAGGGGATAAACCATGACAGGACAGGAAGTGGTGACCATACGATGCAGCATGGGAAGCGATCTCTTTTTGGATCAACAAGCATGGTATCCGGAAAATTATCTTCAATCATCAGAGCATGATCTGGATCTACCTCAGGTGCCATTAACCAGAAGAGCTTAAACAACTGGATCACAAGACAGAACATTCAACAAAGATTATGATTCATGTCTGAATGCGATCATGTATGTCCAGTTACAACTTTGGTCTACACTATCCAAAAACATGCCTTGCAGCAAAATCAAGCTATTATGGAACACAACAAACCAACACTGCACCGTGCCAGAATACACACAGCTTTAACATTTCATCAGCATTATAAATACATTTCCCCACATGTCCAGCAACAAAAGAGGTAACATGCTCAAAGTGTTGCCTATCTTCAAGAAAGTGTTCCAGCTAATTATGTCAAATTAGTCAAAAATCCTGCAAAGCACCACTAGCACACTAGCTTGAAACATCAAATGAGTTTCCTTCGGCTATGAAACTGAACCCTCTTTTGAATTAGCAATGCCAAGCTATATTGCTCGGACTCTCCGAAAATGTCAAGTGTGTGTCGGATTATTATCCCCGTCTCTCGAAAGTTATATTGCGTAAATATGGTAAAAACAACATTTCTATACAGATCTAGAATTTTGAATAGAGAAACCCTTAACATGAGAGAAATATAGATTTAAATCCCAATTGTGACATATTTGGATCTCTGAATCCTCTCGTCAAAATTCCACGCTCCGCCACTGCGCTTAACAAGCCTTCTGCAGCGGGTGCGACTGTTTAGGTACAGATTACATCTATATGCTTAAAGAAAACATATACAAAATAAACTGCAATCACAACAAATTCACTGTTTCTAAATCCTAGATCCGCCTACCTATAAGAGGAACATTCACCGAAACCAACAATTACTCTCCTATATAGCAAGAGCAAACAAGGCAGTGTAATTCGTTTAAAACAGATAAAATACCAAAACCATCTTAACTGACTTAGCGTCTGAACCATATTCCATCTAGCATAAAACCGCTCCACCACAAGCTATCTTCAATTTTTAGCTACCGGAAATTGTTGGGATCACAATTTAGTTTTAAAGTTTCCACGTTTAGCGGAAATTGTTGAAGATTGAAAAATGAAAGCCCTAATATCTTTCTCCGATCTAAAACTGCATGATTGTATCAATTCTCTTACAAGTAGGCCACTATAAGACTGGATTAATAGGTGTTTATATTCAAAATAGAAAACATACCTTTGGCACGAAGAGCAATGGCGCTCGGAGATATGATGGAACTTCTGTCAGATAAAGCGGAGTTTGCCAATTTTCACAAATTGGGACTTAATTTTAAATGTGTTTTTTGTGTTAATTAAACTAAACACCCCTATAATATGACTCAGTTGTGGATACATCTCATATATTTTAGAATCAAGCACTTACACCCTCTATGTTATGAAAGCTATACGTTCACGCCCCGTTATGAAGTACATCCACAAATAACTATATTAAAACATGTAATTTTTACTCACTCCGTTTCAGTTTATGTGACCTCTTTCAAAATACCAAGGTTAAATTAACTAATTATTTGTGTGAATTTGAACATAAGATATTTAAAATAAAATTTACATATTTAAAAAGTGCATAAAAATACTATTAGTCACAATTAATAATTTAAAATATTTAAAAATTATTTGCTAAAGATGTGGTCAAAGAATATCTTGTTTGACTTCCCGAATAATAATAATCATATAAATTGAAACAGAGAAAATAAGCAATAAATTATATTATGAATAAACCTCTTTATAAGAACCTAAATTTATACTGATGTGTTCTTCTATTTCAACGAAGTATATAGTGTTTATTTTGAAATCAATTATTATATATTGAGTATGTAGAACATGAAATATTTTTTTTCTTGTTTAGAAGATGGTCGAGCTTTCAATTAGATTGTATTCTGGTTCCATTAATAAGTATATATGATACTTAAGTTCATTATAAAACAAAATAATAAGAAAAAGTGACATGCAAAAGTTTTTAATATTAGGTTTGAGCAAATAAACATGAATAAATTATAGTTAAGCTAGATAATTCATATAATAAATAAAATAAAATCTTAATTGATATTAAAGCCTTAAATATTAGATTTTCTTACATATTTTGGATAAGGAAATATTCCAATAATAAATTTTTTAGTTTATTTAAAGTAATACATATGCAGACACTTAAACTTGTAGGATTTTTGGTTTAGACACCTAAAGTAAGCTCACGATCTATCAAACATCTAAACTACCCTCAAATTGTGCCTATTGAGCACATATTTCACAATTTCAGACAATCTATCGGGCGTGAAAGCTACTTGCTCTGATGTGGCAAGTATAACCAACGGTTAAAGGACATCTCAATCAAGAAAAAAAAAATTAAAATCTTAAATTAAAAAAAAAATTAAAATCCACCAGGCTTGTGGACCACCGTCTTCCTTATCCTTTATAAACAACCTTTTCATTTCGTCTTTAGAAAGAGGAGGCAACTCACAGTTAATGTTTTGTCCCTTCGGATAACAACATTGCGCTTAACAACATCAGAACAAATTGGAGCTTGTTGGATCGGATTTTTTATTTTTCAAGTTTTTTGGCTCATTAATTTTCAGAGCTTTAATTGAATAATGGCTGCTTGTCATCTGAGTTTGAAGCTGTTAATTTATAGTTTTAGGGCTAAAAAGCTCAATTCTTATATGTTGGGTCAAAATATTTTTTTGGGGAAGAAGATGACGAATTTGGGCTTCAGAAATTTTGTCAGTGAAACTCCATTTTTTCAAGCAAGAGCTTTGGTACTTGAAGAAGAAGGAGAAGATCATTCAATTTTTTTCCGCAGAAACTCCATTTTCTTTGGAGAAGATTTAGGCTTTGAAGAACAAGACGACCAGAGGTATAGAGAATAAGCCAAAAAAAGTCTGAAATTATTTTTTTGTGGTAATTCACGCCCTGTAGTTTAGGTGAGGTACACATAACCTGCCATGTCACTTAATTGTGTTCAATTAGTGTGGTTTAAAGAGTTTTTAGTCCAATTTGTCCCTTATTTTTCAGGGTTGGTCTGATTTTTCCTTTAAATATACTCCTGAGCATCTTTAGTCCTTTAAATTTGCTCAAGGGAAGCAATTTTGGTCCTACTAACAGAATCTGGTTAAAGACTTACAGTAACAGCTCATGCCCGTTAAAAAACTCACGTTTCATGGTAAAGAAGAAAACCCAACAATAAAGAAAATCTAAACCCATTCCCGGTTTTCCCAATACTACAATAGCTATTGAAAAGCTTTAACTATAGAGAAAGACAAGAAGAAAATGTAACGATCTGGCCGATCGTTCTATAAATTTTGTACCGTTATTTAAGTTTCTGCCTGGTTATGCATTGTTTAGTTTTTTATGATGTGTTGGAGTCGTGTGGTTCGGGTTCGGAATATATGTAGTGAGAATTGAGATACTTAGTCTCTAAAAGTAGCTTTATAGTTGGAAAAGTCAACTGAGAGTTGACTTATTGGTAAGCAACCTCGGAATGCGGATTTTATGGCTCGGATAGCTTCGTTAGGTGATTTGAGACTTAGGAGTGTGATCGGAATGTTTTTGCCATGTCCGGTGTAGAATTAGGCTTGAATTGACGAAAGTTAGTTTTTGGTGATTTTCGACTGACAGTGGAAAATAGGCTATCGGGGTCGTAATGGAATTCCGAAAATTAGAGCAGGTCCGTAATGTTATTTTGGTTATGTGTGCAAAATTTCAGGTCAATCGGAGGTGTTTTGGACAGTTTCAGCATCGTTGGTGAAATATAGAAATTTCAAAGTTCATAGGCTTGAATTTGATGTGATTTTGGCGTTTTCGTGTTGTTTTTGGTGTTTCGAGGGCTCGACTAAGTTTGAATGATGTTAAGGGATATGTTGGTTGGTTTGGTGGAGGTCCCAGGGGCCTCGGGTGCATTTCGGATGCTCAAACGAGCACTTTTGGTCTTTGAATAGCTGCTGGGTTTTCTGGTGTTTAGCAGCAGTGAATTCTTCACTGTGATCGCGTTGATTAGTCCGCGATCGCGTAGGGTAGCTTGAGGCCAGGCGGGAATTGTGCATCGCGATCGAAGAGATAGGGGTGCGATCGCGTAAGTTGAGCGGCCTTGGTCAGTGCGGTCGCGTGGTCCCTGGCGCGATCGCGTAGAGTAATTGGGCGCCAGAGGGAGTAGCTGATGATGTATCGCGATTAGGTGGTCATGGTTGCGATCACGTGAGTTTGGGCCAGGTTGAATCGCAATCGCGTGGCTAATGATGCGATCGCATAGTATTAAATTTTGGGGCAACTGTTTTGTTCTTCGCGATCGCGTGCCTTTTTCCGCAATCGCAGTGTGTAAAGACCCGGACAGTATATATTAAGCCAATCCGCGACCCTTGTCAACCTTTCCACCATTTTTGAACGGGATTGGAGCTTTTGAGAGGGATTTTTGAGGAAACCAAAGGGGAATCACTTGGAGGTAAGATTCTTGACTTCATAACTCGATTATATGTGATTAAAGACCTAATTAGTGGTGTCAATTTGGGTAAAATCAGTGTAAAAAGAGAGAATTAGGGCTTGAGTTTAAGAGACCTTCTAAGGGTAATTTGAGGGGTCATTTGGACTCCGATTTCAACATCTTTTATATGTATCGACTCGTGAGAAGATGAGGATCATTTTGGTATAAAGTTTATCGAGTTCCGAGACGTGGGCCCGGGGGTCGGATTTTGGCCAATTTCGGGAATTGTGCCTAAAGTTGACATTTTTTGATTGGGTTTCATCTCCCTAGCATATTTTGATGTGATAAATCTGATTTTGATAGATTCGGAGCGTTCGACAGTCGATTCAAGGGGAAAGAGTATTGCAGAGTAGCTTTTCGGGCTAGTTTGAGGTAAGTAATGTCTTTAAATCATGTCCTGAAGGTATGAAACCCCGTACTTTACATCATCTCACTGTTTTGGAGTGACGCACACTGGATGACGAGTGTGGGGCGTGCACGAATTGAGAAATTGGAAATTGGTTCCTTCTGAGGCAACTATTGAGTTGCGTAACTACTTTTAAATCATATGTTAAATAGTATTACTATATTTTTGATATATTTGGGCTGTAAGTCATGTTTGGGGCCTAGTGCCGATCGATTTTAACCCCTTGGGGGCTATTTTCTGATATTCCTCACGTAGTAACCATGATTTGTACTCAGTCATTCTTGTTGAACTGTTTTGATACTCAATATTGCTGACATTATCATTCATGAAATAAAAGTTTGTTTATGGCCCGAGTGGCATGTTGAGAGTGTCTGACTGAGTTAGGTCGAGGGCCAATATTGTGAGGATATATGATATGAGAGAGGCCGAGTGCCTAAGTGATGATTGCCATGTCTTGGCTCTTTATAGCGCTTGGGCTGTAGGAGCCCCTCCGGAGTCTGTACGTGTGATGACCTGTCACGACCCAAACCGATAGTCCGTGACAGGCATCCGGTACCTTACCCAACCGTGTACCAATGTAGCGTATCTTTCTTATTACATTATTACATACACATGACATACAGGCCTAATAGGCCAACACAATCCTTTATAAACTCAAAACATAGGCCGGCCAGGCCGTACAATCCTTTATGTACACGACGTATGTCTACAAGCCTCTAAGAGTACATAAATATCATAAAGGTCGGGACAGAGTCCCGCCTTACCAAACAATATGTGTCTAAATCATACTAACCAAACGAGCAACTCCGAAGCAAATGGAGCGCACCAACATCTTCCGCTGAGCTGATAGCCTACTTGGAGGGCTCTCGACCTGTCTATCAGGACCTGCAGGCATGAAACGCAGCGCCCCCAGGCAAAAGGGACGTCAGTACGAATAATGTACTGAGTATGTAAGGCACATAAATAAATACATAAGAGACATGGAAGAGATATAGAGTAATTGACTCAACCTGTATGTCTGGATAACTCTGTAAATAATAAATCACTTTTAGTATCAATGTCATGTCGTGCATAGGTATATGTTTCATAACATCATCAGCCTCTGAGGGCATCCCATCATATCATATCGGCCACTGTGGGCAAAATCATCATCGTATACCAGCTGATCAGGTGGTGGTGTGTATATAACGCCATAACCTTTCCCATTTCCCATATATATATATATATACATATATATGGGATATGGGAAAGGTTATGGCATATATATACACATACATATATACGCGTATATAACGCCGTTTGAATATACATACATATATACGCGTATATAACACCGTTTGAATCATATTTTAGCCACTGTAGGCAACATCATCATCATATACCAGCTTATCAGGTGGTGGTGCGTATATAACACCATAACCTTTCCCATATCCCATATACATATATATACATACATATATACGCGTATATAACGCCGTTTGAATATACATACATATATACGCGTATATAACGCCGTTTGAATCATATTTCAGCCACTGTGGGCAACATCATCATCATATACCAGCTGATCAGGTGGTGGTGCGTATATAACGCCATAACCTTTTCCCATATCCCATATACATATATTTACATATATACGCGTATATAACGCCATCTGGTCATGGGTCAATGCACATGAATGCAATGCATGAAAAGTACGTTAATAAAATCTTTCGGAGCTTCATAAGGCCATTTTGCCTTTGAGTAATATCATAAAGTAAACTCTTTTCAACTTTCATATTTTTCTGAGACCCATGAACATGTGATAAAGTATTATGACACATGGAAATTCAAGAACATAGATATCTCTAATACTTCTATGAATAGAGTCATTTATGGAATTTGTGCATTTGCACGTTTCGTTCGTATCGCATGGATCATGCCAAAAGAAAGAAGGGATAATCTTAACATACCTGGAGTAGTAGAGAAAAATCCGTATGATATTCTTGGAAAAAGGTTACACCATACTCCCTTAGAATCGCAAAATCTCAACGTTACTAATTGTGCTAAGAGACCTCGTCGGATTTTGGTTAAGAAATCATGTTGTCAAAGTAGTAATCTGATTGAAGTGCTTTGAGAATGAATTTGATTGAGGCCTTTACAAAAAAATGGCTAACGTTTTCTTTGATTGAAAGAATTCTAATGTTTCTGGTTGTGTCTTTGTAGGAATTTGAATTGTAAGAATTAACAGAACGTATGAAGTGTTGAATCCAACATATGAAATGTTTTGATATGAAGTCTCTTTATTCAGAGATAGTCTTTGATTTAAGACTATTTTTCTTGACAATTTCAAGACTACTCTAATGACTAAGAGTCATATCTTAATAATACATTATTTTGCCACCTATAATTTCAAGTTATGAGTCATTTGATTTGAATGGAGGGCTGCCATCTCATGCTTTTCTAATACTTATCCAATATATCCCCAATTAATTAGGTAATGTCCCGTTATCCGGTAATTAACCAATTATCCGCATAATTGAGAATTATTCTCACTTACTTAAAATACTATTCACTTTTCACATACCTTATACACCTTAATATCATGGTCATGTGGTACCTCGTATGTCATTAGTCCATAAATATAGAGTATTTTAGCTCAGGCCGTATTTTATCCCAACATACCAAACTTGGACGAAAATTCATTTTCTTTAACTTGCTTCCCCTCTCACCTTCACGAATTTACTTATCACTTATTTGAAATAACATAATGCTTAAAATCTCAAAACAATCTTTTACTTGGACTGATGTCAATTACCTTATGAAAAATTCAATGTACAGTACTTCAGGGTGCACCATCATCGTAATTTATTACTGCAGAGCATAACATCGACGTAATACTGCGGGGCGTAACATTATTCCCCCCTTTGGAACATTCGTCCTCGAATGTTGACTGATGCACTTATCACTTTCATAACTTATATCTTTAGAATACTTTAGAACTTCTCTTTCCATCTAGGTGACTGTCCTATGAATGAGTCCAAAGTCTAGGGCATTCCCCCCTTAGGCCTTCCTCTCACACCACAACTTGTAGTCGGAATCCTTCCAATCTCGTAACTGTTACTACTTTTCATCATGCAGCATGTACAATTTTGACCTTGTAAGTGTGCCAAATCTCTAGGATCCATATATAGAGCTTGATAAGATGTCCCTTTGGGTATATATGAGTATACTGAAGTTCTTCGCTCGGTACTTTTTTGAATTCATGAATATTGCTATACCTTATCGCATAGGTCCGTTTAGCCATTCGTATGAATTTACTGCCACAACTCTTACTCTAATTTATTGTTTCTGAGGTCTGCTACTAAATCCCAGCTTACTCTCGTTACTTATTGGATATGTATAAATTTAAGTCATTTAATGCTTCCTCATTACTGCTTATCTTTAGAATGACGGCCAAATCTCATCTCATACTTTGTTACTTTTGTCCATCTTCACCTCAATATCGATCTGTTATACCAGTGATAACTTGAAACTTCTTACGTAATACTTTTCCCCTAGGGCTTACGTTACCTTAAGGAATATCCGAAGTGATTCCCATAATCGTATTTCATAGTGTCTCAATGTGATTCACCTTATAGGGGTATTCTAAATTCATGCCGCCAATGAAATCTTTTCTTCTTCTCTTTTTTTCTTCTTCAATTCATTATTCAAACGAAGGCCCAAACATCCACTTTTGTCACTTTTTCACTTGCCTTTCCTCATCCTTACTTATGTTTTCTTAAAACTTGTCAATCTACCATTAGCTTGCGACCTATACATATCCATTTATAACTTTTCTTCAACTTGCTTGCACCATAGATCTCCTTATGTTATTCTGGAACGTCAAGCAAGACATCACATCATCTCTAACTTTTCTCTATTCTCTTAACTAGATCTCTCAGTACTTAGAAACCATCTGGAAGACATGACACCGACGATGCCGCTATCATTACCGGTTATTGGATCCCCGTGCTTATAGACTTCTATCCGAAGTATGGACTATTCGCGATTTTCTGCCTTGAGTATCTCGTACGTTGTTCACCTTTACCTTACTTACCTTAAAATTTCGCATCGTATCTTCTATCTCTTTCATGACCTCCCTTCCACATAGGTATAATTCACGTCCATAACTTGAAGCTCTATTATAATTCTTGCACCTCCGGTGCAAACACAATTCGGTGGGAGCTTCGTACTTACTTCTTATGAGGCTGGTACTCTTCAGTTGGCTTCATCATAGAGTCGTTATAGAATATGGTTGTTGTACTATCTCTCTTGTACCTCTGATATTAAGAGTGATTTTGAAATGTTCTCATTTACGAGGCCTATAATTTTCTGGGTCCAGTAAACAAACTCTTGATTTACTTAGTGGATGTAACTCTTTAGTTTCCTCTTCCCTCTGATCAACCTTTATGTAGGCTTAAGTTATCTTTCAATCTACGGCTCATGGTATTAGTTATTACTTTAGCCCTTCATGGACGCTATGCAATATCCATGATACAATCTTCTAACACAGCATTCATTTGTCTATGACTGGGCTCAATTCTTTCTTTTAACTCATACCGAAATCTTCTACGGTTGTATGGTTGTCAACATATATGCTGCATGGATAATACTTCGAACTCTTAAGTGTATTCATAACGTAACTAACTCTGGATCATTGATCAGATAATTCCTTTCGTTCCTTCTCAGCTTTCTTTAAATGTAAGCTATTGCTTTCCTGATCTTTCTGTCCCCTTGTTGCGTGCATACTTAGATTATCTTAGTTCCCATGCATGGCGGAGTTTTCGTGAAACTCATACAATCTCGAATATTACTTTTGATTTTACTTCCCGCTCATTAGTCATGGTAGGTGACACTTTCTTTTGGAGTGCTTACAATATTGTAGTGAGACTGTTTTTACATAACCATTTCCTATTTAGGTCACTGATCTTAGGTTGAAGCCTTCTTCCTTATTTCCTCAGCTAGTCTTTCATTTTAGTACTTAGGGAGGACACTCTAACTTTTGTAAAGCTGCGATCTTATTACATCGTATATTTGACAGAATTTTTGATGTCCTTCCTCGCATATAATTATCCGTGGTTACTTACCTTCACACCCTTGTGCTTGTAGGGTTGCTTCGAAACTTGATATTTTGACTGTTTTCCTAGTGGCATTCTCTTTTATATATGTAATACTCATACGGTACTTTTAACTATCCCGACTCTTGTTTGAATATATATCTTTGAGTATTATAATGATATTCTTCGAGGCTGAATTCTCCATGTTGGGTTCTACTATGTTTATCTTACACGATCTGATGACTCGTCTGTAACCTCTTGTTTAGCCATAACTGGGATCTTCCTGACCAATTACTAACTACTCATTGGCCCATTCTCATATCAATATTCCTCGTAATCTTTCTTAGTTTATTTCCTTCGTCTTAACTTATGTCCCGCACTGGCTCCTTCTTTATCCATAACATTCCGGGCAGGAACGCCTCACTTCTTCTCCTTGGCGTTGTGTTTGCATAATGTTCTGGGATCGTAGCCTATCTGTAGGCTTTGAATAGTGCAATCTCATCCCTTTCTTATTTTTATTGCATTCTTCCTTTACCATTTCGTAGCTACTAAAACCACTTAATTCTGACTTAACACCATATCACTCCATATTCCCCCCTTTAGGGGAATACTAAGAGTTGAAGCCACGAGGATCTACCTATAGATGTGTTACCTCTTCATCTTTGGCGTCTTTTCACATCATCGATGACCCTTACTCGCCTTGCGGCAATCCTTCTGTACCAAGGATAACAAAATTCCTCACTCACGAGGGTGATACTTAGTGTAACTGGCACATACAACCCCTTAAGCTTAACTTTGCTCACATTGCTTGCTTTAGGAAACGTCTTCCTGAAATGCCATTCTCTGGATTTCTCATGAATCTTCTTCTGTTATCCAATCTATTATCGTCGGAGTGCAATCTCTAAATTTCTCACGATACCGACTATTATCAAATCATTCAGTCCCTAATTCATGTTTAGTTTATCTTTTTCCACCAGTCCATGATGACTTCTATTACTCTGGGTATAACTTTTTCTTCTGAATCACGTTAGCATCGCGAACTTATTTCTCAAAATGAGGACGTGACTGTATGGCCTATACTCTTTTGTTGTATTAAGGTCCATCACCCCTCGTCTATTTCTTCATTTGACTATATATTCTGTAACACTGTCATCGTTTTGACCTACCTTTGTTATCCATGTCTCACATCTTACTCTTTAATGCTTCATTAGCTCTCTTTTTATTTCCCGCTAACATTTCTGTCTATCACTTTATTCTGAAACTTCAACAAGATATTCTTTTTCTTTTAGCTCTCCTTGATTCATTTGTCGGCTCTTGGGGTTGCTCTACCCCATCGCTCTACTAGGGACGAGAGTCATACTAAGGTAATATTTATCCCTTCCAGGCTTTCAGTGCTTATCTTCGGATTTTTTTTCCACGCTAGTCTTCACATCTAATTGTATACTCTAGACTTCATCACTTGGGTGTCTCACAAAGAGATCTATTAGCACTTTATCCTTCGGAAATCTCAACTAACAAAAACAATCTATCCCTCATTTTGGGTAACTCTAACCCCAGCCGGATCCTGATATCCGTTCTTCTCTTATACTACTTATGTTAACTTCCATAGGGCATGAATGAGATGGGTGTGGAAAATTGTCAATACCTTTCTTACAACTGAAGGTAAATCAAAATGCTTATATTTTTCTTCCTGAATTGTGAATACCGATAACCTTCATTAACTGGGTACCTCGTTCCCTTCTTCACCTTGCTCCTTTTACTTGTTGAAACTTGTGTCTAACTTCCGATCCTGTTATTCCTTTTTACCGTAAGAGTGGATAAGTATTCTTTCCTTAAAGCTTCTTATGAAGAACGTTACACCTTTTTGTACACACATAATCTGCTGAAGACCCCACATTTACTCATCATAAGCAAGATGCAAAATTGAGTTCCTCTAACTCAACACTTCCACATCTATATCTCTTATCGATCGTTTTTCTGAATGTAGGTATCATCGTGTTACGAATAAAATCAAGTTTAGGAGTTTGAATTCTTACACCGGGGCTCTATCACACGATCTAGAGTAAGAAGAAAGAGTGACAATCCTAAATGTCCTATAGCCTCATGCTTATAAGTGTGGTGCACGACACACCCATAAACAAGACTCTACTAGACACGGCTTGTAGACTCCCTAGGACAGAACTGCTCTGATACCACTATTTTCACGACCCAAACCGATGGGCCGTGACGGGCACCCGGTACCTTACCCAACCGAGTACATACGTAGCGTATCTTTCTTATTACATTATTACATACACATGACATACGGGCCTAATAGGCCAAC
>ML258362.1:1029-31842 GCA_005239495.1 Nicotiana undulata | reverse complement strand
CACGCCACGTTACGTATTTTACGTAAGAGAAGAGAGAAAAATAACACGTGGGGTTTCACAACTGAGAGGTTGCCTGATGGACAGCGTGATTGTGAGGATGCCTGATGGGCTGATACTGAAAGAAATTGTTACGAGAAATGATTATGGCCCGAGGGGCAGTTTTATGAAGATTTTTACTGAGTTTTCGAACTATGATTTATTTTGTTTTAAAACTGGTTTTTACTAAGATATATTGATATTACACTTGTTTCAAGGGATTTCTGGAAAGTGATTTATGAACTCATGTATTTGATGAATACTATCTGGTGACTTGGTGTTTTACCGGCTTTTGTGAAATTGTGTATCTGTACTGTGTGTTTTATAATTTTTAGACTGCGATTTATTTTCATTACTACTGAGTTGGAGTACTCATAAGGACTCCATGTGCCTCTGTGCACAGATTCAGGTACCGATTTGGAGCAGTAGCTTCCTTGTTCGTAGCAGCAGCTTACGGGATTTCGAGGTAGTTGTACAGTGTCCACAGCTTCTCCATTTCCCTTCCTTATTTAGCTTTAGCATTTGATTCAAAGACATATATTATCGTTTTAGCAGAGTTAAATTTATTTATTCTTAGATGCTCATGACTATTGACTCCAGTCTTGGGAGGTTTTGTTTAGACTATTATTGGGACGCTAAGACTAAATTACACTATTTTATGCTTGGTTGCATGCTTATTATTAAATTGTGAACTCTTATAATTGAACAAATGCGTAGTAAAGTGATGGTTGGCTAGCCTAATTCCACGATAGGCGCCATCACGACCTGTTAGGATTTGGGGTCGTGACAAGTTGGTATCAGAGCTCTAGGTTGCATAGGACTCAACGGTCATGAGCAGGTTCAGTAGAGTCTTGCGGATCGGTACGGAGACGTCTGTACTTATCTTCGAGAGGCTGCAGAACTTTTTGAAAACATCTCTATTTTTCTTGAACTCTCTTTCGTTCCAATCTATTGATTCTTGAAATCTAAACTTACGTTGTTTCATTCTCTCACAGATGGTGAGGACACACAATACCGATCACGGTGACCAGACACCAGCCAGACCCACGAGGGGTCGGGGTCGTGGTAGAGTTAGGGGACCAGTCCGCACAGCAGTAGGAACAGTACCCCAGGATCCCCCTATCGTTCAGGATCAGGTTCCCGCCGATGGTGCTCCAGCGGGACAGGCTCAGGCACCGGCAGTGCATATTGTTATTCCGGGTCTTTAGGAGACCCTGGCTCAGATATTGACAGTATGTTCCAGTTTAGCTCAGGTGATTGTTATGTCTACTACTGCCACTGCAGCTCAGGCTGGGGGAGGCAATGAGACTCCAGTTGCCCGGACACCTGAGCAGGCTGTACGGGGTATTCAGACACCGGGAGAAGCCCCAGCTCAGCCGGTTGTCCCAGTCCAGGATTTTATGGTTCCAGCTATGCCCGAGGATGAGAAGCGTAGACTGGAGAGGTTCAGCAGACTTAAGCCTCCGACCTTCAGTGGAACAGAGGGTGAGGATGCCCAAGGTTTTCTGGATAAATGCCAGAGGATACTACGTTCTGCGGGTATTTTGGAGACCAGTGGGGTCTCGTTTGCTACATTTTAGTTTGCTGGTGCTGCTTTTACTTGGTGGGAGTCATTCGAGAGGCGTAGGCCGGTTGGTTCAGCACCACTCACTTGGCAGCAATTCTCCACGATCTTTTTGGAGAAGTATGTTCCTCAGTCCCACAGAGAGGAGCAGCGCAGGCAGTTTGAGCAGTTGCGTCAGGGAGAGTTGTCAATTACTCAATACGAGATGAGGTTTTCCGAGTTGGCCAGACATGCTTCTGAGATTGTCCCTACTGACAGGGAGAGGATTAGGAGGTTTGTAGATGGTCTTACTTATCAGCTTCGGATCTTGATGACCAGAGAGAGAGTGTCGGGAGCTACATTTGAGCAGGTTATTGACATTGCTCGGGACATTGAGTCGGTTCGTAGGTAGGATCGTGAGGAGAGGGAGGTTAAGAGGCCTCGGGGATCAGGTAACTTCAATGGTGCCCCTTCTAGAGGGCAGTTTCAGCACAGCAGAGGTCGTCCATTTAGACCTTCACGGCTAGTTCACCCAGCTTTCAGTGGTGTATCTTCGGGGCAATGTCCTTGCAATTCTCATCGGGGACGTTCATCTTTTAGTTCCCTCCCAGCTCAGAGCTCCGCCCGAGCGTCATCTTATCAGGGCTCTTTTATGCATGCTTCGTCTGGTGGTCATCAGGGTGACAGGGGTTCTCGTCAGTTTTCGTCTCCAGCTTCAGGTAGTTGTTATGAGTGTGGAGAGTTCGGACATGGGTGGAGGCAGTGTCCCCGTCATCCTAGTAGTTCATCCCAGTAGAGGGTCCAGCTCTCGGCTTCAGCCCCAGTCACTTCACCACCTACCCAGGCCGCTAGGGGTGGTGGTCAGGCAGCTAGAGGCTTTCCTAGAGGGGGAGGTCGAGCAAGTGGAGGTCAACCACGTATTTATGCACTTCTGGATAGGCCTGATGCTATGGCATCCGATGCGGTTATTACAGGTACTATTTCAGTTTGTCACAGTGATGCTTTGGCTTTATTTGACCCCGGTTCCACGTACTCTTATGTCTCATCCTATTTTGCTCATTTTCTGAATATGCCCCGTGAGTCTCTAGTTACTTATGTTCATGTTTTGACTCCGGTGGGTGATACTATTTTTGTGGACCGTGTGTACCGGTCGTGTCTTATATCTATTGGGGGTCTGGAGACCCGAGTGGACTCAATATTACTCAGTATGGTTGATTTTGATGTGATTCTGGGCATGGATTGGTTATCTCATGTGATTCTTGATTGTCACGCTAAGACCGTTACCGTAGCTATGCCCAGAGTTCCGAGAGTTGAGTGGAGGGGGTCTATAGAGCATGTACCTAGCAGAGTGATTTCTTACTTAAAGGCTCCGCGTATGGTTGAGAAAGAGTGTGAATCTTATCTTGCGTTTGTGAGGGATGTTAGTAGTGAGACTCCATCTGTTGATTCTATTCTTGTAGTCCGCGATTTTCCAGATGTATTTCCTGCAGACCTGCCAGGCATGCCACCTGACAGGGATATTGATTTTGGTATTGACTTGGTGCCAGATACCTAGCCTATCTCTATTCCACCTTACCGCATGGCCCCAGCAGAGTTGAAAGAATTGAAGGAGCAGCTTCAGGAACTCTTAGATAAGGGGTTCATTCGGCCTAGTGTGTCGCCTAGGGGTGCGCCGGTGTTGTTTGTGAAAAAGAAGGATGGTTTGATGCGCATGTGTATTGATTACAGGCAGCTGAATAAGGTTACAGTAAAGAATCGGTATCATTTGCCTCGTATTGATGACTTATTTGATCAGCTTCAGGGAGCTAAGGTATTCTCCAAGATCGACTTGAGGTCGGGGTATCATCAATTGAAGATCTGGGATTCTGATATTTTGAAAATGGCTTTCAGGACCAGATACGGTCATTATGAATTTCTGGTTATGTCATTTGGGTTGACCAATGCCCCAGTCGCGTTCATGCAATTGATGAACAGCGTATTTCAGCCTTACCTTGATTCGTTCGTCATTGTGTTCATTGATGACATCCTGGTTTATTCCCGTAGCCAGGAAGAGCATGCTCAGCACTTGAGAATTGTGTTACAGAGATTGAGGGAGGAGAAGCTTTATGCAAAATTCTCCAAGTGTGAGTTTTGGCTTGGTTCAGTAGCTTTCTTGGGGCACGTGGTGTCTAGTGAAGGTATTCAGGTTGATCCGAAGAAGATTGATGCTGTGCAGAGTTGGCCCAGACCGTCTTCAGCCATAGAGATTCGGAGTTTCCTCGGTTTGGCGGGTTACTACCGTCGCTTTGTGGAAGGATTCTCTTCTATTGCTTCACCTTTGACCAGATTGACACATAAGGGTTTTCTATTCAGGTGGTCCGATGAGTGTGAGGAGAGCTTTCAGAAGCTCAAGTCAGCATTGACCACAGCTCCGGTGTTGGTTCTGCCTACTGGTTCGAGTTCTTATACGGTCTATTGTGATGCTTCTAGAGTTGGCTTGGGAGCGGTATTGATGCAGGACGGTAGGGTGATTGCCTACGCGTCTAGACAGTTGAAGGTGCACGAGAAGAAGTACCCAGTGCACGATCTTGAGTTAGCTGCTATTGTTCATGCCTTAAAGATTTGGCGGCATTATTTGTATGGAGTACAGCATGAGATTTTCACTGATCATCGTAGTTTGCAGTATCTGCTGAGGCAGAAAGACTTGAATTTGCGACATAGGAGATGGTTGGAGCTTCTCAAGGACTATGACTTGACTATTTTGTATCATCCGGGGAAGTCCAATGTGGTGGCCGATGCCTTAAGTCGCAGAGCCGAGAGTTTGGGAAGTCTAGCTTACCTTTCAGCAGCAGAGCGACCTTTAGCCCTTGATGTTCAGGCTTTAGCAAGTCAGTTGGTGAGATTGTATTTGTCAGACCCTCAACGGGTGGTAGCTAGCATGGCTTCCCGGTCTTCCTTATTTGATCAGATTAAAGCTCGGCAGTATGATGACCGACACTTATTAGTTCTTCAGGATAGAGTTCGTCGGGGTGATGCCATAGATGTGACTATTGGTGATGATGGAGTTATGAGGATGCAGGGCCGTATTTGCGTGCCCAACGTGGAGGGTATTCGAGAGTTGATATTAGCAGAGGCTCACAGCTCGCGGTATTCTATCCATCCGAGTGACGCGAAGATGTATCAGGATTTGAGACAGCAGTATTGGTGGAGGCGGATGAAGAGAGATATTGTTGAGTATGTAGCACGGTGTCTCAACTACCAGCAGGTCAAGTACGAGCACCAGAGACCATGTGGTTTGCTTCAGAGGTTAGATATTCCAGAGTGGAAATGGGAGAGAATTACTATGGACTTTGTAGTGGGGCTTCCACAGACTTCGAAGGTTTTTGATGCTATTTGGGTTATTGCGGATAGATTGACCAAGTCCGCGCATTTCATTCCTATCAGTACTACTTATACTTCAGAGCGGTTGGCTGGTATTTACATTAAGGAGATTGTCCGGTTGCATGGAGTTCCGGTTTCTATCATTTCTGACAGAGGTACACAGTTCACATCTCAGTTTTGGAGGGTCGTACAGAAAGGTATGGGTACTGATATAGAGTTGAGCATCGCATTTCACCCTCAGACCGACGGGCAGTCAGAACGGACTATTCAGATTTTGGAGGATATGTTACGGGCTTGTGTGATTGATTTTGGTGGTTCATGGGATCAGTTTCTGCCATTAGCAGAGCTTGCATATAATAACAGCTATCAGTCCAGTATTCAGATGGCCCCGTATGAAGCTTTATATGGTAGGAGGTGTAGATCTCCGGTTGGTTAGTTCGAGCCTGGTGAGGCTAAGTTAATGGGCACATATTTGATTCAGGATGCGTTGGAGAAGGTGAGGTTGATTCAGGAGCGACTTCGCACGGCGCAGTCTAGGCAGAAGAGTTATGCGGACTGGAAGGTCCGGGATGTGTCATTTATGGAAGGTGATAAGGTACTGCTAAAGGTATCACCTATGAAGGGTGTTATGAGGTTCGGAAAGAGAGGAAAGTTGAGTCCACGGTTTATTGATCCTTTCGAGGTACTTCAGAAGGTTGGAGAGGTGGCTTATAGACTTTCTTTACCACCCAGCTTGTCGAGTGTTCATCTTGTATTTCATGTGTCGATGCTCAGGAAATATGTTGGTGACCCGTCTCATGTGTTAGACTTCAGCACAGTTCAGCTCGAGGGTAATATGTCATATGAAGTTGAGCCGGTAGCTATTTTAGCTCGCGAGATCATAAAGTTGAGGTCTAAGGAGATAGCATCAGTGAAGGTGCAGTGGAGAGGTCAGCCAGTGGAGGAGGCTACTTGGGAGACCGAGCAGGAGATGTAGAGAAAATATCCTCACTTGTTTGAGACTCCAGGTATGTTTCTAGACCCGTTCGAGGACGAACGTTTGTTTAAGAGGGGGAGAATGTAACGACCCGATCTGCCGTTACGTAGAATCTGCATTATAATTACTGCATTTGACTTGTTATAGATTGATTATACCGTTATTGATGTGTTAGAGTTGATAGGCTTGAAATCGAAATGGTTGTAGTGAGAGTTTAGCCACTTAGTCTTTAAAAATAGCCTTGAAGTTGGAAAAGTCAACTGAGAGCTGACTTATTGGTAAACGACCTCGGAATGCGTATTTTAGGGCTCGTATATCTTCGTTAGGTTATTTGGGACCTGGGAGTGTGTCCGGAATAATTTTGTGTTTCCCGGTGTAGAATTAGGCTTGAATTGGCAAAAGTTAGTTTTTGGCGATTTCCGGTCGGCAGTGGAAAATAGGCTATCGGGGTCGGAATGGAATTTCGACAATTGGAACATGTTCGTAATGTCATTTTGGATATGTCTGCAAAATTTCTGGTCAATCGGAGTTGTTTTGGATAGTTTCGGCATCGTTGGTGGATTTTAGAAATTTGAAAGTTCTTAGGCTTGAATCCGGTGTGATTTTGGTGTTTTGATGTTAGTTTTGGTGTTTTGAGAGTGCAACTAAGTTTGAATGGTCATATGTGATGTATTGGTATAGTTGGTTGGGGTCCTGAGGGGCTCGGGATTGATTTCGGGTGATTAACGGACTCATTTGGACTTGAATACATAGCTGGTTTTCTGGTTTTTTGTGCACAACAATTTCCTTCACTACGATCGCGGGGGAAGTAACGCAATTGCGGTGAGTTATTTTGGGTGATCACGGAGTGATGACCGCGATCGCGGAAGTCAAAAGGGGCAGAGATATGCGATCGCGGAGGTCAAAAGGGGCAGAGCTGTGCGATCGCGGGGTGTTGACCGCGATCGCGGAGAGCAAATAACTGGGCAGTTATAGAATAAACCCTTCCGCGACCTAAACCCTTTTTACACCATTTTTGTACGGACAAAGAGCTCTTGAGGCGATTTTTGAAGAGGGAAATCAGTGTTCTTCATAGAGGTAAGTATTTTGATCATTAAAACTCGTTTATGGGTGATTATAGAACATAATCTCAGTATTAAATTCATGGAAATCAGTAGAAAAAGGTGGGTTTAGGGCTTGAGATTATGAGACCTTTAGGGGTCGATTTGAGGGGCCAAAAGAACTCCGATTTTGGTGTTCTTTATATGTACGAACTGGTGAGAGGACGAAGAACATTTTGGTATAAAAATTTCTGAGTTTCGGGACGCGGGCCCAGGGTTTGGGTTTTGACCGAATTCGGATTTTTGAGCTAAATTCGATATTTTTTAATTAGAATTTATTCCTTGAGCATAATTTGATGATAAAAATCTGAACTTGGTTAGATTTGGAGCTTCCGGAAGTTTATTCGAAAGGCAAACGCATTGCTAAGTAGTTTCGGGCTAGTTGGAGGTAAGTAATGTCTTTAAATCCTGTCCTGAAGATATGAAACCCCGGACTATGCACCCTTTCACGGGTTTTGGAATGCAAAGGTTGGAAATTTGGAAATATATTCCCTATTTAGGCAACTATTAAGTTGTGAAACTGATTTTTAAGCTTATGCTTAATAGTATCGTTATATTTTGATATGATTTGGGTTGTAAGCCATGTTTGAAGCCTAGTGCCGATTTGTTTACCCCTTGTGGGATGTTTTACCATTTTTCTTCACTGATATGTTATGATTTTACACTCAGTCTTTTCTTGTGAAATGGTTTTGACACTTTGAGTATTTTGATACTATTTATTGAAAAATGAAACACTGTTTTTGGTCGAGAACCCGGTATATTTATGGCCTAAGGGCAAATTGAGAGTGTCTGACTGAGTGAGGCTTTCAGGCCTATATTGTGAGGAGGCTTTCAGGCCTTATATGAGGGAGGCTTTTAGGCCTATATTATGAGGAGGATTTCAGTCCTTATATGAGGGAGGCTTTCAGGCATATATTTGTGAGGAGGCTTTCAGGCCTTATGTTGTTATAGCGCTTGGGTTGTAGGAGCCCCTCCGGAGTCTGTACACACCCCTAGTGAGCGCAGGTACCTAATGAGTGATGCCCGCGGGGTTTATGTTGAGTGACTGTGAGGTTGCCTGATGGGAAGAGTGACCGAGAGGTTGCCTGATGGGCAGAGTGATTGTGAGGATGCCTGATGGGCTGATACTGAAAGAAATTGTTACAAGAAATGATTATGGCTCGAAGGGCAGTTTTATGAAGATTTTTACTGAGTTTTCGAACTATTATGTACTTTGTTTTCAAACTGATTTTTACTGAGATATACTGATATTACACTTGTTTCAAGGGATTTCTGGAAAGTGATTTTTGAACTCATGTATTTGATGAATACTATCTGGTGACTTGGTGTTTTACCGGCTTTTGTGAATTGGTGTATCTGTACTGTGTGTTTTATAATTCTCATACTGTGATTTATTTTCATTACTACTGAGTTGGTGTACTCATAAAGACTCCATGTGCCTCTGTGCACAGATTCAGGTACCGATTTGGAGCATTAGTTGCCTTGTCTGTAGCAGCAGCTTACGGGATTTCGAGGTAGCTGTCCAGCGTCCACAACTTCTCCATTTCCCTTCCTTATTTAGTTAGCATTTGATTCAGAGACATATATTATAGTTTTAGCAGAGTTAAATTTATTTATTCTTAGATGCTCATGACTATTGATTCCAGTCTTGGGAGGTTTTGTTTAGACTATTATTGGGACGCTAAAACTAAATTACACTATTCTATGCTTGGTTGCATGCTTATTATTAAATTGTGAACTCTTATAATTGAACAAATGCGTAGTAAAGTGATGGTTGGCTAGCCTAGTTCCACGATAGGCGCCATCACGGCCTGTTAGGATTTGGGTTCGTGACAACTAGATAGAGACTTCTACGTATTTTCCTTTCCCGTTGTATAGAGCTAGTAATGTATAGAAGCTTGTGACTATCATGTGACATTCCGGTGTTTTAGGAGTTATACTTGTACATGCCGAGCGGCTATGTTATGTCTACTTATATTTTCCTTTTTTTTGTCTTTAATTTATTGTTTTGAATTAAGTTTTTCCGCAAATTTAGGCTTACCTAGTCGTAGAGACTAGGTGTCGTCACGATACCTTTCGGAGGGTAAATCGGGTCGTGACACTTGCATATCTTCACAGAGCTTAAATTGGTTCATCTTGTGGCGTTGAGACTTAATCGAGAGAGGAGTTTCTGCTAAACGTTTGAACTAATAATTGAGTAAATTCGAGAGACTCACTTGAACATTAGAAGTGAATTATCTAGAGTTAGATCCCAAACATTTATCTTGCACCTATTCCATCAAAATCCTATTTTCTCCCACTGATAACCTTCTTTGCTTACTTATTGTTGCGATTGTCACTAGTCAATAGTTTAGATTCTTAGTTAATTTTAGTTAGTAATTATATAAACCTCAATTGTTGATCATCTTGGATAGCAATCAAGCTAGAAACTACAAGAATGCTGTTTAAATCCAATCCATGTGGATACGATATTTTATTATATTATATTCGACTAGCGAACATATTAAAGTGTGTGTTTTGCGCTCGTCATGAACTAATAACATGAAAGAATGTTTTGACTTGTCGGAGAATGAATGCAATTCATGTTGTTTAAAGAGTCCGACACGATGCTTTAAGCTACAGGTTGCATGACACTAAACAACAATATAGAGTACCAGTCAAAAACAGGGTACAAAAAAACAGATACTCCCCTAACATGACTTCAAGTTGTCAACTCTCTTAGAGAAGTTTATATATATATATATATATATATATATATGCTTAAAAATACTACAGAATGATCAACACTATGAGATATCCTGAAACAATGCATGACACTGGAAAATATCAGCATGGTCATGCACATTTTCACAAGGCAGTTAAAATTCTATGCATATTCCTTTTTGGCCAAATACATGCGCAGCCCATTAAACTTGGTCTAATTTTTTATTTTGGCACTTTAACTAAGTCTTGTTCCATTTTGGCCCTCCAACTCCATTTTTTTTGTTCCACTTTAACACAAAAACTGACTCCAGTAGCGCGTGATTTCACACAAATCTGATGTGTAATTACATCCAATCAAATATTGCCATATCAGCCATGTCAAACTAAGTCTTGTTCCATTTTGGCCCTCCAACTCCATTTGTTTTGTTCCACTTTAGCACAAAAAGAAGACTCCAGCAAAAACAAGTAGCGCGTGATGAATAATTAAAGTACTCAATTAAAAACAAAATGCATATTCCGGCGACTACATGTTCAATATATATAGGTGTAATAATAAATTTAAATAACTACTTTTATAGTCAGTTTGATTCGGTTTTTTCGGTTATTTTTTTATTAAAACCAAAACCAAACCTATTTTGATCGGTTTTTAAAATTTAAAACCAAAACCAAACCAAACCTAAAAAGTATCGGTTTTTTTGGTCAGTTTGGTTCGATTTTTTAGGTTTTTATGAACACCCCTACATGGGGCAATGAGAAATGAGAAATGTGGAAGGAAATAATGAAGATGGAAGGCCAAATACATAGATAGGGAATTAAATATGATGGCAAGATAAATTTGTTACCGTTGGAGTATGAAATTGGGCAGAAAAAAACGACTCTCACACGCCTAAAGAGCGAGGAAAATCACACACGGAATCTAGTCAGTTTTTGTGTTAAAGTGAAACATTAAAAATGGAGTTGGAGGGCCAAAATGGAACAAGACTTAGTTAAAGTGCCAAAATGAAAAATTGGGACCAAGTTTAATGGGCTGTGTATGTATTTGGCATGAAATTTGGCAGAAAAAAACGACTCTCACGCGCCTAAAGGGTGAGGAAAATCACACACGGAATCTAGTCAGTTTTTGTGTTAAAGTGGAACAAAAAAATGGAGTTGAAGGGCCAAAATTGAATAAGACTTAGTTAAAGTGTCAAAATAAAAAATTGGGCCAAGTTTAATGGGTTGTGTATGTATTTGGCCTTCCTTTTTTATTTTTAACACTGAGATGAAAAAAGCATCTAGAACATGCAGACTAGATATAACAGGCAACTTGTATGTGGCATGAAACTTAAAGGCAGCCTGGACTAAATATAAACAAGCTAAAAGAAGATTCAAATCGTGTGAGACTATTGAAGCTATAAAAAAGGTAGTGTCTAAAGGCAGCACTTGTCTACTTACATGATGCATATGTTTTTTAATTTTATAATGTCTGACTAACCATTTTGGTCTAAAAGGTAAAAGGGGCATGGAAATCACATAAAGCTAACTGCCAATGCAAGTTTGAATTTGAGGCAATTGCCACTAAATGACATTGTTAATATATATATATATATATATATAAAGATGCAGAATGTTTGATTTGGTGGCAATTTTAAATTTATCCACTACTTCACCACATCATAAGGGAAATCTATTCATCTCATTACAAACTGAAAAGCATTTCTAGCATAAAGGAAAAATTAAATAAAACTATAGTCGAACATTATTGGAGACATTAGATAGCGCACTGTCACCATTTTCATTTGACATGGAGCACAGACACATGTATGTATATCTGTACTGTCTAATATTAACATCGCTAAGTGAAACAGTAATTTTCGAGAAAAACCACTGATACATAACAAAATTCTGCTGTTGAATATCATACATTTGTCTCGCAACATTTTGCATTGTGAACTTAACGCTAGCTACGCTAAATTTTTCCATAGAACAAGCCTAACCTGAACAATGACTCCACCTCCATGGGAACAGCCCAACAACGCTATCCCAAACCCTCCCCGTCCAAGTGCTGAAAATAGAGTATGCTTATGTTGGATGATCATTAACGCACCCAACCTTCCCAGGTGCAAGTACAACACACATGCTATGGGACTTCCAAGGATACAAGTACCCCAATAATAATTCCTCTCATAAATCTCAACACAAGAAAATAGTTAATAGCACCACTAATTATACTTTGAGAAGAAACTAGATAACCGATTCCCATATGAATTTGACTACAAACCCGTTTAGACATAATTAAAGAAAATAGCAAATACCAAATCCTAAACATTGAGGTATTAACACTTTCATCTATGGATTAGGCGCATAGCATGACTTCGAACTCGTTAGGAACAAAAAAACTTGGTATTTAAGTGAGAAAGGTAGAGAAATGACTCTGTTATCCATCTGAGTCCCGAACCATGAGCTAGTTGACCTTTGAAGGTTTCTAGGTTATATAAAACAAAACTATTAATCTTCTGTTCTTTTTTTTCCTCCCACAATCTTATCTGAACTCTTGTCTTCGGGCAGGTGAAGTGCAAGGAAAATGGAATTAATAAATTCTACTATTTAATAAGAGGGAGTTAACATGCAGCGGGACGACATGCCTATTTACTATCAGGACATTTTCGACATTTCACATATTTAGGTAGCTTGAAAGAGTTATAGTCGCTGCTGCATTATTTGGAAATTGTCAATAGCTACGTCAAGATCGCCACTGTTTTCTGCTAAAATTGCAGCTCTTGTGCCACGTTGAAACAACCTCTGCTCAATGTATCGATTACGGTGGACCCATTATGTTTTCGGTTTGACACGCCAACCCCAGAACCTCTTACTTGTGCTTCTACTTTACAACCCCACACTGATGATGTCATTGTAATGTCATATTTAAGGATGTTCATAGTTCCGATTTGGATCGGTTTATTCCTAAAAAAACAAATCAAGTAAGTTGATTTTTCAAATATTGAAACCAAACCAAACCGATTAAGTCTTTTTTTTATCGATTCGGTTTTTGTCGATTTTTTGATTTTTTTTTATTATTTATTGATTTTTTCTTAAATATGAGACATACACTACCAAACGCATATGCCGGCAACTATATTTTTAACGTAACGCTATCAAATCAATTGCTCTGTGAGAAATCTATCATTTACCAAGATATAATGATGATAATTGTCTCAAATAGTGATGAATAATTTAAGTACTCAATTAAAAATTAATTATTTTTAACATAAAATAAATTCATGTACTTAGCAAAAGAAAATGACCAATCAAACTAGAAAAGCAAAGATTATTATTATTATAAAAGCGAAAAACTNTCCGAAGTAGGGGTGTTCATAAAAATCCGAAAAATCGAACCAAACCGATCAAAAAAATCGATATTTTTTAGGTTTAGTTTTGTTTTGGTTTTGAATTTTAAAAACCGATCATATTTGGTTTGGTTTTAATTTTAATAAAAAATAACCGAAAAAATGAACCAAACTGACTATAAAAGTAGCTATTTAAATTTATTATTACACACACACACACACACATTGACTATAAAAGTAGCTATTTATATATATATATATATATATATATATATATATATATATATATATATATAAATATAAATAGCTACTTTTATAGTCGGTTTGGTTCGGTTAGTTTTTGATTAAACCAAAACCAAACCAAACCTAAAAAGTATCGAATTTTTTGATCGATTTGGTTCGATTTTTCGGATTTTTATGAACGCCACATTTTTCCCTTCTTTACTTTCAACAACGGTTGCCTATAAGCTAATTTCCTTTTCATTTTTGTAGACCACCATTTTTTTCTTTTACTTTTTGAATTTATGTATTCTTTTGATTAAACTGGAGATACCTTTTAATTAATTCCACGAATTGATACATGAAGATGGTTAGCTTCTACGATATGTTTTTATTATTCTTGGCTATTAGAAGGAAATAACATTTGTAATTTTAGAATACGTTTTAACTATTTATAAACGAATTAAAATACGGATTTCGTTGTCTTGAGAAATAATAAAAAGATGAAGAAATAGCAAAAATGTTTACGTTAACAAAAGCCAAGCATTATTTGGTCATTACAATCTACGATGCTGGAGAGCCAAAACTTCTTTTGTGTTATTACAGTATTATGCAACGAATAATAGCAATTTCTTGGTATATCCTTCACTTAATTGGTTAATTTGAGTGCCATATGATACAAAACGAAATACTAATAAAGTATGTGTACACACTACTCTCGTCAGATTCTACTTGTGTGATTACACATGATATATTGTTGTATACGATAGAGGAAAAGTAAAAATAGCACTTCAAATTAATTAAGGTAAAATGTCCTAAATGACACCTATACTTGTGCCATTTTGTCATATCGGTCCCTAAACTTAACAATTTGCCAATTGAACACTTATATTCTTTCAAACTGTGTATAATAAACGCCGATGACAGGAGATTGTCACTCGTGTAATATAATCTCCTATACGCAGGACGTCACATCAAGAAAATTAAACCACGTAGACTCCATGTCATTTATTATGAACACATAGGAAAATAAAACGGGAAATGATTATTAACCTCCCCCCTTCATGGCTACTCCCACAATGAACAATCATATTGTCTCTTTTTTCTTCCTACAATTCCTAGAAGACCCATTACAAAATGCACAAAATCATATCATGATTTTTGTACCAAAAAATCTTTTTAACTTCCTATTTTCTCAAGCATAAAACTCTTCTTGGGAGCTCGAACGCAGATAAACTCACCCCCACCCTCTCTTTATTTTTACTTATTTTAGCTTAGAGAGAATTGATCAAAAGTTTTAGGTATTTTTGTTTATTAAATTTCAGGTATGCTTGTTAAATCTTGCCTGGGTCCAGTTATGTATTTTATTGATTTTTGTTTAAATACTGACAAATATTGAAAGTAGAGTCATAGCTTTCCATGTGAACAGTAAAACAATACATGAGTAGTTGCGATTGGCTTATGGAAGCAATAAAAGACCAGTTTCTATATTTCCAAGAACCAAAATCAAAACCTAACATTGCTATTCTAATCATCACTTGCGTCTTTATTCCTATATGTGTTATATACTTTCTGTTCCGATTCTTCTTTGTTGTTGCGACACAATTCGCTGCAACGATAACCTGAGTCTTCGATTCTAGAATCCTTGGACGCAGTACATTAGTCACAATGTGTGACTCTGTTGTGTAGTTGTTTAATGATGGTGGGAAGGTAATAAAAATAGATTGTAAGGGAAAGGAGACAGAGGGTCACAACGGAGAAGAAAGGGCAAGAAGCGAGTGTCGAAGGAGGGATCAAAAAATGGGGTGAAGGGTGGGGAGGGGTTTACGACAAGAAGGGGAAGGGGAGGGAAAGAAAAAGCTAGGCGGAGAAGAAGATGCGGAGGGATTGGGGAAATTTTTTTTTTAAATCTTTTTCCTTTCTTTGTTATTGTTTCTTTTGATTTTAGTTTTTTTCTTTAAATCAAACCCAGTGTATTCACCCGCTTTTAAAAGCGTGTGACCACGCACTTTATCTGACTCAGCAAAATAAACGCCACATGTGCTTGGTCGACGGTTAGAGTGGTTTAAAATATAAGCTTTGATCAAGTAGAAATGCCGGGATGAAAACAAATGAAGTAGAGAGACCGGTATGACAAAATGACACAAGTATAGGTGTCATTTAAGCCATTCTGCCATTAATTAATAAAGCATAATATTTATTGAAAAATGAAATAAGGAAAAATAAAGTATAAGAAGATGCAAAGTACTACAATCTACTTATATAATAAGAGAAATAAAAGCAGGAAAATATGCAAATAAAAAAGGGAAGAAGGAGGACATGAAACCGAAGTAGCAGCAAGAATACTCTATAGTTAAAACTAAAAAAATGTCATGGTAGTAGAAAGTACTATGAAACAAGTAGGAAAAAGATTTAAAGAGGAAAGGAGTTGTTGGAATGGAATTAGGAGCAAAAAAATACATTTTGAGAGACGGATGAGAGGAGGAAAAGAGTTTTCCTTTTTTTATTATGTCTTAAAAAGAAAAGAAAAAAGAATTTGTCATCACGTAATTATCATCAATTTATATTTGAGAATTGATTATGCTTAATTCATATTGACTAAATGATTACATACATGTCATACCATATAATTATTTAAATTAAACAAGCCCTAATAGGTTTACGTATATGGAGAAAAAAATCAGAAATAGTCAAATTTACAATTGGTAATTGAAAAATAGGCACAATTTCAAAAGTAATCGAAATTCAGCCTTTTTTTATATAAGATTAAAATATAAACGAAAAACACCCTTAAAAATCCGTAAAGATTTAGACATAATGCACTGGAGTTCAAATTTTTTACATATGAGATTCCAACATAATGTATCAGAGTTCCAACATAATATGGTAGAAGTTTATACGAAGGAGATCCAACATCCAGTATATTATGCTGGAACTTTCCGTGTTTCATCTAAAATAGTGGCCATTTTTCAGTAACTTTGCAAATGCTGACTATTTATAAGTATGAATTCAAAAATTGACTAGCCCATATTATTTTCACATGTATATAAGCATTTAAATTATTGGGATAACCCAAATAGCCGTTCACCTAATTTCTTAAACTAAAATTAGCCGGCGGATGTATTATATATATATATATATATATATATATATATATATATATAATCACGTATAATCTATGTATACCGGCTAGAAAAAGTAAACATTCAATTTGGTTGGTTATTGGTTTAACAATCCCAATTATTGGGCTCGTACCAACGTCGATTTGTTGTTTATATAAGCTAGAGTCTTATATGGAAAAAATGTTTTGACGCCTTATTTGGTCGCCCTCATTTAACCCCCATTTAACTTGTACTTATTTTTTAATTTTTTTTTACTTGTACCCACTTTTTAAACAATTTCGGGCATTTTTGAATAACTTCGGGTGACAGTAATTTTATATGGTGTTTGTGAACATATTTTACGGTAGTTTATGATATTATACAATAGTGAGTTGTTGTGGAGCTTTATTTTTTACTATTGCTAAGGATTTCTTCTTTTTCTTAATTGTAAAATGGGTTTGTAAGATTTATTGTTATTTTGACAAATTGATGATTGGATCTGTTCTTAATGATATTTGGAGGTCATATTTCAAATTTGAGCTCGTTAATTCGATGAACGAATTTTTATTTCTGAGCAATTTGTACTTCAGGCAAATAGGCCTTAAGTGCATGAAAACGTTAGTTGCACTTCAAATCTTTTGGCCTAATGTGTTAAACCATTAATTGCATTTCAAACCTATTTACGTGCATCCGAAGTGCAATTTTTTCACTTAAGATTAATCTTTTTAACTTCACACTCAATAAGTCTGAAGTTGATCGTAAAGTGTGTAAGCTTACAATTTTTTTTTGCAAAATGGGTAAAAGTTCGATTGTGACCCCAAAATCGGATATAGAGACAGAAGCCCCCTCTCAAATCCCAGCATTACTTATTTCCAGTGATAACATTCCTTGAGGTAATGATACTTATCAAACAAAACAAAACACTCCTTGAGGTAATAAAAATTAAAAGGGCATCCCGTGCATTAAGCTTCTGCTTTGCACGACTTTCAGACAAGGGCTAGATTACATTATGTCTTATGTATGCAATGTTCAGCGACCCAGCAATTTATACAATAAAGTTGGTGAACCTACTTCCCTTCTCCATGGGGTAAATTTATACAACAAAAGATTAGCAGTTCAGTTATATAATTCCATTTCCATAAGGACAAAATTCATACATCCATTGACGATGACAACATACTACAGCACCAATTAATTGTTGAAAGATAGAGGTATAATATTCACGACACTAATTCTACTAAAACTCTAGGTTCCACGACCTAACATATATTGAAACAGGGACAATTCATTCAGCACCTGTATCCTCTACAGATTTCTTATACTCTGGCTTCAACTCGTATGTTCCTTGGTTTGTTCCTCTTTTATTGTACACGCAAAGCTCATTCAATATCTCTTTCAAAAATTGCTGCAAAGCAAGTAAAATAGTTAGATATAATATTATCAGGTAAGGAGAAACGCAACCACTCAGCATCAAAAGGAAATATAATCATTTTTCTGTTCTCTTATTGAGAGGACAAAATGGATATATCTGAGCAAACATGGAAGCAAAATTATGTGATGCGACTTGGATTACAAGAGCTATTGCAGTGAATCTCACACTTCCCTCAAGAAAACAATGGGTATTAACTTCATTCTAAGAAAAAAGAAAATAGTGAGTATTAACAGTTGGAGGGGCGGCTGTCGGCTTTGGGAGCCTGTAGGAGTAGTGGGGACGCGAACACTATGTGGTCAACGACTGCAAACTATATATGGGAGGTTGCGAGAGAGGTGTTAGGAGTGTCGAGGGGCGCCTCTGGGGGGCACGGAGGAAACTGGTGGTGGAATGAAGTGATCCAAGGTAAAGTGGAAGCGAAGAAGGTGGCGTACCTGCAGTTAGTAGGGAGCACGAGTGAGGAGGAGAGGCGAGCCGGCGTGGTGAGATATAAGGCAGCTAGGAAGGAAGCTAAGCTGGCGGTCACGGAGGCTAAGACTGCGACGTATGGTCGTATGTACAAAGAGCTGGGGGGAGAAAGGCGGGGAGAAGAAGCTATTCCGACTGGCCAAGACGAGAGAGAGGAGGGCCCGGGATTTGGACCAAGTGAGATGCATTAAGGACGAAGATGGTGGAGTGTTGATGAAAGACACCCAGATTAGGAGGAGATGGCAGACTTACTTTCATAAACTTCTTAATAAAGAAGGGATCGAGACATTGTGCTAGGTGATCGGGAGCATTCCGTGAGTCACCGTGACTTTGGGTTCTGCAGGCGCATCAGGGTTGAGGAGGTAGTGGGAGCTGCGTAGGATGAGCAGGGGCAGAGCGACCGGGCCGGACGAAATCCCAGTTGAATTTTGGAAGTGTGCGGGTAGAGCACGCTTGGAGTGGCTGACAAGGCTGTTTAATTTTATTTTTAGGACGAAGAGGATGCCAGACGAGTGGAGGTGGAGTACGGTGGTTCCATTGTATAAGAACAAAGGTGATATCCAGAGTTGTAACAACTATGTATCAAATTACTAAGCCACACCATGAAAGCTTGGGAGAGGGTGGTTGAAGCAAGGGTGAGGAGGTCAGTGCCTATATCCGACAACCAGTTTGGGTTCATGCGGGGCCGTTCTACTACGGAAGCTATGCACCTTATTAGGAGACTGGTGGAACAGTATAGGGAGAGGAAGAAGGGTCTGCACATGGTGTTCATTGATCTGGAGAAAGCGTATGACAAGGTTCCTAGAGAAGTTCTTTGGAGATGTCCGGAGGTTAAAGGTGTGCCGGTTGCCTACATTAGGGCGATTAAAGACATGTATGATGGAGCTAAGACTTGGGTTAGGACAGTTGGAGGAGACTCTGAGCATTTCCCGGTTGTTATGGGATTGCACCAAGCTTCTGCGCTCATCCCATTCCTATTTGCCCTGGTGATGAACGCATTGACCCATCATATTCAAGGGGAGGTGCCATGGTGTATGTTATTCGCTGATGACATAGTTCAGATTGATGAGTCGCGAACCCGTGTTAACGAGAGGCTGGAGGTCTGGAGACGGGCTCTTGAGTCTAAGGGTTTCAAGTTGAGCAGGACAAAGACGGAGTACCTGGAGTGCAAGTTCAGCGCTGAGTCGAGGGAAATGGACGTGGATGTGAGGCTTGAAGCACAGGTCATCCCGAGAAGAGGCAGTTTCAAGTACCTTGGCTCGGTTATCCAAGGGGGAGGGGAGATCGACCACGATGTCACACACCGGATTGGAGTTGGGTGGATGAAGTGGAGGTTAGCATCTGGAGTCCTGTGTGACAAGAAAGTGCCACTGATACTCAAAGGTAAGTTCTATAGAGCGGTGGTTAGACCGGCCATGACGTATGGGGCTAAGTGTTGGCCTGTTAAGAACTCACATATCCAGAATATGAAAATAGCAGAGATGGGGATGTTGAGGTGGATGTGCGGGCACACTAGGATGGATAAGATTAGGAATGTTGTTATTCGGGAGAAGGTGGGTGTGGCTCCCATTGACGATAAGATGCGGGAAGCGAGGCTTAGATGGTTTGGGCACGTTCTGAGGAGAAGCCCAGAGGCTCCGGTAAGGGGTCATGGAAGGCTCGAGAAGAGGTAGAGGACGGCCTAAGAAGTATTGGGGAGAGGTGATCAGGCATGACATGGCAAGGCTTCAGATTTCCGAGGACATGGCCTTTGATATGAAGTTGTGGAGGTCGAGTATTAGGGTTGTAGGTTAGGAGGTAGTCAAGCTTTTCCTTAGTCTGTTCCTTTGTTAGGCTAGTTTGATAGGGTTTTGTCTGCGAGAGCTAGTGACGATGTTGTGTCCTAATACTCTTTAGTTGGTCATAGAGCCGAGTTTATTTGATGGTTACCGCTTTTGCTTTGCACCTATTTTCTGGTTTTCATGATGTTATTATTTTTATGGTATATGATGGTGGTACTAATACTGTCTCCTTCCTTCTCTTTTCTTTTCTTTTCTTGAGCTGAGGGTCTTTCGGAAACAGCCTCTCTACCCTCGGGGTAGGGGTAAGGTTGCGTACTCACTACCCTCCCCAGACCCCACTATGTAGGATTTTCTGGGTCGTTGTTGTTGTTGTTGTTGTAACTAATCTCAAAACAATAGGTACTAAACAAAAAAAAAACAGTAAAACGCGTCTGATCACAAAAAGAAACAAATAATTTAAGGATTTTATGACAGAATAGACATCCCGATCAGACAACATACCGCAGGTTGATCTGTTTCTTGCACTAACTGCTTCAAAGTCCAATTGGGTTGTCTCTCAAAGAGCTTAAACATGATATCTTCCAGTTCGCCACGGTCCCTTCTAGTTCTCTTGACTTCTGGCCCCTTAACAGGAGCCGCCTTCTTCTTGTCCTGCATGGAACAAGGATTTAAAGAGGCTACTAATTATTCCATTAACTTTCTTGCAGAGATTAGAAAAGACAATGGGGAGCATTTCCATAACATAACTGAATACAGTGAGCCAAGCTGGCAAAGTACTCTGACAGAAGGTCATATATAAGGAGGTTTCAAGGAGGCGTAATAGTGAGCGTGTGACCCAATCGTATGCTCTATCATGCTTTGAAGATCATGAAAAGCATTTCTCTCAAGAAGGCATTTACTAAAGTTACAACTTAGTAAATTGCAGCATGTCAAATCATACACATTATATGACCTGAAAGATCCTCTGAAAAGACAAAACCTTCCAAAAGTACATAAAGCTGTGTATAAAAAAGGAAAGGCAAG
The DNA here is from genome assembly GCA_005239495.1 of Nicotiana undulata. Lineage (NCBI taxonomy): Eukaryota > Viridiplantae > Streptophyta > Magnoliopsida > Solanales > Solanaceae > Nicotiana > Nicotiana undulata. The sequence goes on along the minus strand of ML258362.1, from coordinate 10,774 downwards.
ATTTCTAAATGTTCAGAGGAATAGATGATGGTCCGTATACCTTAGAACTGGACGCAATCAAGCCAATCATCCCAGGCATGGGCCTCATATTGACTCCACGATCATTATCAATGACCTGATTTTGCAGTAAATTAATCAAGGAACAGTCAAGACAAAGTATGATTGTTTTAGAGAAGAGATCAAATGATAGGAGATTACCTGTATTTGTCGGTTCTTGATCATTGACTTATTTGTCCTTTCACGACACATTTTCCTGTACTCCTCCATGTTACGAGTATGAGGTGTCATATCAAACTTATGTTCAACCTTTCCTTCCATGGAAGCTCTTCCTTCAGAAAGAACAATAATTCGGAGAGCAGAGGTTGAGAGAGTGAATTAGGCAAATCAAATTGAAACCTGAGTTGACTTAAACTCTTTTTCAGTTAGAAAAGCTTAAAACAAAAACCGCCAATTCATGAATTCCTCAGTACTACGATAGATAATGTAAGCAAAGAAAAAAAACCATCACCAAGCAAATAAAGCTTATGGTGCAAATTACAATTGGAGATTTTTGAAATTATTCTAAAGCCATAAATTGATGATATTGCAGAAAGAAAAGAATTTATAATTTAAAACACAAAATTCACATAAACATACGATTTCATAATCTCAGAGTTAATGAAGGAGAAGTAAAAACAAAGATACAAAGGAAAGAGAAAAGACAAAGATACAAAGGAAAGAGAAAAGAACTAGAAACACAGAGCCAATGAAAAGGAATCAAAGAATGTGGAGGCCACAGCGAGAAGTAGCCAAGAGATTTTCAAGGAAATTAATAGTCTGTTTGGCCAAGCTTTTATTTGGGCCAAAAGTGTTTTTGGCATTTTTTGGCCAAAAGCACTTTTGGCAAAAAGTTGAGGTGTTTGGCCAAGCTTTTGGAAGGAAAAAAAGTGTTTTTGATGAGAAGCAGAAGCAGTATTTAAGAAGCAGAAAAAAGTAGCTTCTTTCCAAAAATACTTTTCTGAGAAGCACTTTTGAGAAAAATACACTTAGAAGCAGTTTTCAAAAGTTTGGCCAAACACTAATTACTGCTCAAAAGTGCTTTTCAAATTAATTAGCCAAACACAAACTGCTTCTCATCAAAAGCACTTTTTTTAAAAGTACTTTTGAGAAAAGCACTTCTCAAAATAAGCTTATTTTAGAAGCTTGGCCAAACAGGCTATAAGCCTCTTAACTCCTTTAAAGGATACCCGGTTATTCTATGAATGTAGGAAAACACTCTGCATCCAACCCAAAACCTTGAGACTAAGAGTGGAGTGACCCGAGACATTTATAAACCTTTTTGGATGCCCCTGCATACCTTTCGTGGGACTTTAAATAACTCAACACCCTTCCACACTATTGAATTCTTAGGGTAAACCCATGGACTTAAAATGCATACTTAGAAGCATGAGAATTATCAAAGGTTGACTCTGATACAATGTGAAAGAATCTAAGCATCCAGCATAAAAATATCTTAAAGCAACTGGTGGAGCAGCCCAATACTTTTACAGAATACAGATCCCTCTGGATGCTTGTGTACGTGATGTGTGTTTTTTTAGATAACCAAACAAACAATAGAATCATGATATCAGTACCCAAACCAATTGCTAGCAAATAGACAACAAAAATCTCCAACTGAACCTCACAGTGCAGATGGAGGAACCTAATCAGAAGCAGAAAGAACTCAAACTGGTCCTTCAGTTCACTAGGTGTACCTAAAGTAATAATGTTTTAAAGAACAAAATGGAAATCAACCTGATTTAACAACCCAAAAAAAATGCAGATCAAGCTAAGAACAATAGGAAACATCATCAAACATTCACATGACTTTATAACACTTAAGTGACAGAGCCAAGATGCTTACCTTGAGGGGTCTCCGAGAACACACACATTGGGACAAAGTCTTGGAACATATTCAAGGAGTAACTTTTCGGCACATTCCCAGTGTCATTTCCACCCATCTCCATAGTGAACTGTATATCATAAAGATTCCATAAGGGTAAAGATGCATATGAACGGATCCAGCATATAAGCAATGGATGCACATGCACCCAATGTCTCGAACTCAGATTACATCAATGAAAATATCAGGATCAGACTCTATATATGAACATATAAAATTTAAACAAACATATATAAAAATATGTATCAACATTAAGAGCTGTTGGACCTTTTTTTTGGGATACTGTTTACCAGCCTTGAACCCTTGACCTGGTAGTTTGGAGAAAAATCCTCAACCACTATGAACAAGGATGGCCGGTAGAGACATTGGACTGTCTCATACTAGTACTCTACACATGCATATACAAACCTCTAAAAAAGAATCTAAAAGTACTCCGTATATACATTAAGAGGTATATTCACGGACTTTAAACCCAAAACTCACCACGGAGACGCAGGATCATGTTCCACAGGAATTGGTACTCATTAACATCCTAATTTCTCGCATACTGTTACCTATGTTGGTTAAACCTAGCTCTCTAACAACAATGAAAAACAAACATAACCAAAAGCACAAATATGAATTTCGCTCCAAGAAAATATCATAGATTTCAGATGATTTTTCTGTCTACGTACGTTTTATTTCAAGAAATTAAATTCGAATTCGGAAAATATGATGTGTTTATCTTTAGTTGTTTACTAACCGCACATAAACTAACTACGAGATAAGATCGACTATGAAAGCTGATTTTTTTTTAGATAAAAGATAGGTTTACTTTTAGAGCAGAAGATTCATCGGAATGAAGAGGATCAACAGAGACAATGACTTTAGAAAGTTGCGGTGAATCGGCGGAGGCGGAGGCGGCTTGCCATGATTTGGAAACAACTAAAGGACACTTAAGTAACCACACTGCATCCTTCGACTTTGCTGTATCCACTGTTATACTACTGTTGCTGTTATCTTCCTCCATCTCCGCCGGTCGGTTTTTCGATGATTCTGCTCCTCCGTTTTCGACGGAAGACTGAAGTGGACCGAGACTGAATCGGGTGTGGATACGGGTAAAAGACTTGAGTCCACGTGGGAATTGTGAGTTGTGATATATCACGTATTCCTTGAGTTTCTTTTTTCCTTCCAAATACTCCTTGGAATTGGACGTGTGGCAATTAGGTTGTTCATAACTATCTGAAAAATGGAACCAAATCGAAAATCGAATCAAATCGATATTTTTTAGATTTGGTTTGATTTTAATTTTGAATTTCAAAAATCGATCAAAGTTGATTTGGTTTTGGTTTTAATCAAAAAATAATCAAAAAATAACCAAAAAAATCGACTAAAACTGACTATAGAAGTAGCTACTTAAATTTATTATTACACCTATATATATGTATATTTTTATATAAAGTTTTTAAAATGTTATGGTACATATTAGTCATTTGTAATTTAACTCTAGTTCTTTGCAATTACAATAATATAATATTTTGCCTTTGCATTTTACACTACAAGAAAAATGCTCAATAGCGAAGAGAAAACTAGTCCCTAAAAGTAAGAAATTGGTCCTAAATGGTCAATAGCGGCCAGCTAATCTGGTCCTTATAGCTTCCGCCGCTAAAGGATATTAAGGACCAGATGCGTTGTTGGTCGTTAAAACTGTTTCACGACCAGTTTAAAACTAGCGCTTTAATGAATTTTAAGGAACATATTTCTGGTGCCTATTTGCATATTTTAGGGACTAAATTCCTGGTCCTTAGAATATTTTTGCGACTAGTTCAAATGTGGTCGTTAAATAGTACTTTCGCGGCTAGTTAGAAGCTGATCGTTATATCTTTTACGAGAAATTTAAAGTTGGTCGCTAGGCGAACAGGGCAGCACTACAAAGCTACAGATTTAGCAACCAAATTTTTTACTCCAAAAAAAGATTTAAGAACTAACAGTCTAGTCCCGAAAGAAATAAGTAATTCCCTAAATCACAATGAATTTGCAACTACAAAATCGAATATATATAGATGATATGTTTTCATAAAATATTACCAAAAATAATCAACATCAGTTAGTTGTACCGTACATCAATGATGTAAGCTAGTCACAATGTGTTCATAAACATTTAACAAAAATCTATATTCACTAATATCCCTCAATTGACATGTAATTTTTTTTTGACATTCCCAGCAAAAAGATGGTCAATCAGTATGTCATCAAAAATCTGCTTCTGGAACTTCAATATCCAAAATTTGTAGAAAAAATAAGAAATTTTATTTTGAAAAAACTATAACAATGTAGATGGAACAAAATCAGGGCTAGACATTAGTTCACCCATTAGTTCTTCAATTCTTCATCTCTATAACAAATGTTACAAGCTAGAATGGTGCACCAGAATAGGTACTTTCTCATTACCAATAGAACTAAAAGGTCTCAGCAAGCAGGCATTACATGTTAAACTAACCTTTTAGCTCATGATGCATCTAGAGTACAGTAACATTAAGAGCAACCAAAATTTGACATATGTACTAAGTTAAATCACCAAAATGCTCTTCTTCGACGGGCTTGAGAGAAGATAGTCAGAATATTTTACAGTAAGTTAATGAAGAAGAAGAAGAAGAAGAAGAAGAAATACTTGATAAGACATGTGCTAACATGCTATTGATTTAATCAGTAACTGATGGGAAAACAGAGCTTAAAAAATATGAGACTGAAAGATGAAATTGATATGTAAGGCTTAAATAGGTAACACAAATTGCCATTTACTTCAAATGAATACTTTTGGTTCTGTTCATTTGGTCTAACTTCCATTACTCCCACGATCATGATTTCAGGTTAACTTATCAATTCCACAAGAGGATTCTTAAGATTATTTTATTGGTGTTAAAGCAACAGCGTACTTAGTCAGAATAAACAGGCTTATGTTGTGGGAAATAAGTCATTTTACCCTTGTTTCCATAAAAAGGCGTCGAAGGAATAGACACACTTTGATGCCCCGTTAGAATAGGCAGAGCAGTCGATCATTGGAATAGACAACTCAAAATCTCACATTAAGTTTTGTGAAGATATCAATTTAAAAAATTTAAAAATAATTACACCATCTAAGGCCCTCCTGCACAATTTTTTTCTCAGCCGATTATGCATATGAATGGATAACGTACAATCTAATGCTTTCTCGTGCAGCCTGTTATATGCAGAACATACACCAGAACTCTTTCAACGGAAATATGTAGCAAACAGTTCATTTTCAGAACATGTAGATGCAACCTTTATCAATCACGACTATCAAATTCGAGCTATAAAAAGCTGTCGATTTACTTATCAAAAAGGAAAAACAGAAAAGGAAGCTAACACTTCCATTTTCTAATATTCTGCAATAAAACATATGACATAAAAAGATCTAGCGGTCAGATCTTACTGAATTGAAAAGCTTGATCAAAGGATAAGTTCTGATTTACTTTTACTGAAGGGATAAGAACACTAAGGCAACTACTATCCAAATGGTAGAAAATAGAATTAAGTTGAATGTATGAATATTTTAAAATCATCCGAATTCAAACGTTAATTCTACCACACATGACTATAAATGTCTAATGACTTCATCACTTCTCGATACAACGTTGCAGATTTTATTTTCCCTAACTTCACCGAAAATCAAACGGTGATGCCAAACTTAGAAGGTGTAATATTGGTATAGTTCAATGCAATCAAGATTCACATATGTTATCAATCAGGAAAGAAAACCGCACACTAAGATTTGTGCTCTTCCGAAATCATCCATATTTGTTTGGCTCATGGCCGGCACCAAAAGAAACACAAATAGTCGATTCATATCTATCACAATTCTACCACCCAAAAATATGAAATGGAGAAAAATTATCTGTCGACTAAACTTCAGAATTAGCCAAAGAATACAAAGGAGAAAAAAATGAAAAAATCAGAGGAAAAGAAATCAGCAAAACTTAAATTTCAAAACTAACAATAATGACCCAAAGGGCTACAACTATAAATGCAATTTCAAAATCAAATAACATAAGTGATGTATGAAAATAATTTTCAGCTTCAAATCAACATACAAACTAATAAATGATCAGAAACTCAACTATCTACCGAAAGAAAAATTCACATAAAAATAGACCCCGTTTCATATACAGAAGTCGAGACAGTGATTGAAAACGTCAAAAAATTTATACCTTACTGGCTTAGCGGAGAAGCGACATGGATTGGAAAAGAAGAGGAGAAGAGAAGCAGTGTCGAACCTCTTCTTCATATGGTTTTTGTGAAACAAAATGGGCTGATATGGTCTCTGGTTTCGAGAGGATTTTATAGACTACCACTAAAAACAAAGGGTACGAAGAAGATATAGATGACTATGATTTTATGGTTATTGGTGATTATGTAGGCAACTGTAAAATGAATCTTGAACAATTAAGCAGACGTCCCACGTTATCAGTAGAGAGTGAATCTCTTTTTGTAGAACTTTTTCTCTTGTTAATTGCAATATGCTCTTTGCTACTTAGATTTTGTAGCTACTTCTGTCAATCTCCTATATTGCAATCGGTTATAAAAGGCTCATATTAAACAAATTGAAGTCCATCGTAACGATTGAAGAAGATATTGTCACTATCAAACACCTAAAATTAAGGGAAAAGAAGACATTCTTAAAAGAGAACTACAATAATGAGTCATTACCCTTCACAATTTGGCAGAAGTTAGAAGCACAGTGCAACCAACAATTGAAGAAGCAGAAGACATCAAATCAAAGAAAGATTAGAAGTGGGAATTGTCATTATACACTTCAGCCTCTCTCGGACAGTTGCGCAGGCAATACAAGATACGGAATAAAGGCACATTTGACGCTCTGTTGTGTAACAGGCAAAGCCTTTTAGAGAGAACAAGATATGATTATTGGCATCATGTGATGAAAGAGAGAAGCAACGCTGAGACTTTCATTGAAATCAAACAAGACACAAACTTCTGTTGAAGGCAAATAGAGAAACCCTTCAACAGTTATAATGCTGCGAGTCAGAACAACAGTAACTAAATGGGATGGGAAAGTTGAAGTGGAGACAAGAAAAGTTGCAACTGTTTGACGTTTTACAAAATTAAGTAAATGAAAAAGTATGAAAATATCAGTATTTTGAGGAAAAGATAATGTACCTTCCTAATTGTAGAGCGTGCACAGTGCAATGGCCCTCAATTATAGATATATATAGATTTAAGAAGGGTTTAAGGTTAAAAGCTGCTCAATCTTGTTTGCCTTGTAAATGTGATTGCTCTCCTCCACTTTCACTTCTTGAAGTTGCTCCTAGTATGTGATTTTCAGCTTTTTTTAGATCCAAGATTCTATTTTTATGCATTACTTACTTAAAGATCATATTTTTACCAAGGTAGAGTTACTCCACGGATAATTTACAAGACAACTAGAGGAGTTTCAATTAAATAGAGTTAAATATCCAAGTATATACCAACAAATCTTGGAACATTAGAAAGAATACTGGTTGTATTCTGAAGTATCAAAGATGACTCACTTTAGGGAGATGAGAAAAAAAATTATTTTCATGTAACCAACATAAGTTGAAGGATATTGCTGCTTCAGGTCACATTACTGCTGCTTCAGGTCAAGTTGAAGCTAGGCAAAAAATTGAGGGTATAGGTGTGGAGCAGGTCAAGAAAAAGCCAACCGGAGAGGATGGGAGGTTGAAGGATATGCCTGCTGCTACGATTTTCGCAAGGATGTACACAACTACTGTTGGTGCATTGAAGGCTGCTGTTGATCGAGCTAATACCTCAAACAAACCTGATATGGTTCAACAGCAGGCTGGGGAATCTAGTAATGTGAAGGAGTTACAAGATGGTGAAGGAAGTAGCAGCGTTGGTGAAGTCTCAAAATCAAAGTCCTACTGCTGCGATGAATGTTTTCAAAGGATGGCAGTGCATGTTTGAAGGCTGTTAATGCTGTGAATACAATTGGTGTGGCTGCTTTAAATGGTGCACTTTCTACAAGTGATGAGGAAGATGTTCAGCAAGTTCAAAAATCACTAGTCAATCATCCCACTGCTGGTGCACAAACAACTGGTCATGACGGGGCAGAGGTGCTTGTCAATATTGGTGCTTTGGATGAGGCTGTTGATTGATCAAATACAATTTAAAAAATGAATGTTGAAGTTGGGAAATCAGGCAACCTAAGGAAATCGAGGCTAATATGAAGGCTGGAGTTTTGATGCAACAGGAAAGTGTTCAAGAGAATCCTATTTATTTTTTTTTCACAAAAGAAATTTTGAAATGTGATTGGCTCCATTTTTGCTAGATTTTATCTCAAATCATTTGAATTCCAACTAAAGTCTCCCTCTTGTTCTTTAAATTGTAGGTTTTATTTATTGAATAAGCCCATAGCTATGGAGTTAGGGGATAACAAGATTTTTGAACATAGGGTTGTTGCTAGCAGCGACCCCAAACTCATGATCCGTCAAGCAAGTCCTCAGAAGAATTGTATAATGCAGAGGAGAAAACCATCCGAGACGAAACTCTACAAGAAAAACTCAAACTTCTCCTCTTTGACCTACGAGCCCCATCTTTAAACCAATATTCTCACTTTTATCACTCACACAATAACTATCAGTGCTCTAAATAACCCAATTGCAGAAAACAACTAAAGAAACAAAAAATTGCAGAACAGAACCTGATTTCTGGTTCAATGGAAACAAAAAAACAAGAAGAAGAAAAAAGGAAACGAAACAGATAAAAGAGAAAGAAATCAAAATTTTGACGCCAACCTTATGAGTTTGGAGTGATGAATTCGCTACCTTCTGTGTTCTAACTGATGAGGAAGTTTGCAACCTTCTGTACTCCGAAGAGAATTGAAGTTAGCCGCTTAATTAGGGGTTATAGCGTGAAAGTGATTTGGGAGAGATTTTAGGGTGAAAGTGAATTTCTGGAGGGATTTACAGTGAAAACATATGTTTGGAGGTGTTTTTTTTACTTTATTTTCAGATTCTCGCTCCTATCCGCTAAAATCGAGTATTAGAGACCAGCTATTAAATTTTAATTAGACCAGAATAAATCTAGTCGTGTATTTAGGAAAGAAATTGAGTATTAGAGACCAAAAAAAATCTTATCCCTGTAAGTATATTTTTAGAGACCATATATAAAACTTGTCGCTAAATACTGGTCCCTAATAAGCCTTTTTCTTGTAGTGTTAGTTTGATTGGTAGTTTGTTTTTTACTAAGTACAAGAATTATTTCATGTTAAAAATGATCAATTTTTAATAGACTTGAATTATTCATCACTATTTGATTCATTTATCATCAATATATCATGGTAAATGATAAATTTCTCAAAGAACAATTAGTTTGTTAGTGTTACGTTGAAAATGTAGTCGCCGTGAAATATGTGTTTGGTAGTGTATGTCTTATATTTAAGAAAAAATCGATAAATAACCGAAAAAACTAAAAAACCGATAAAAACTGACAAAAACCGAATCGCTAAAAAATGACTTAATTGGTTTGGTTTGGTTCCAACATTTTAAGAACTGACTTACTTGGTTTGGTTTCTTTTTAGGGAAAAACCGATCCAAACCAAACCATGAACACCCCTAGTGGTAATTCTATACGTACTAAAATTGTTCCTAGAGTAAATAATTGTGATAGAATACAAGGTAGACATAATAAAGTAAATTAGAAAATTTGTGTATTGCGGATCGTAATATGGAATGCAGCTCGCCGTAAAGTCCTCGCAATAGCCGTGCCTTTACACCCCAAAGACCACCAGACATATATATATATATATATATATATATATATATATAT
>ML258361.1:0-25775 GCA_005239495.1 Nicotiana undulata | reverse complement strand
CCGCTTCATTGTCTTTCTCTTTTATTTCCAAGACAGTGTTGTACTTTCATTCCAGACTTGTATTTAGTATTCTAGTAGTTAGTCCGTGAGATTGTGACACCCCGGTTTTGGGAGTTTACGTTATTTCATGATTGTTATGTTCTTACTTTCCGCATTTAAGCTTCGTTATTTTTATTAGAAATGCTTGAGGGAATTCTGTCGGGAATATGAAAGAAGGAAAAAGAAACATGTTATCGATTTTGGGTTGAACAGTTGCCCCACTATTATCTCAGAATGTGATAGAAATTGGTCGAGGTTGATGAGTTAGCATTTTATTCCGTATTAAATAATTTTAAATTGCTATTGCAAGTTATACGTTGGCTGGCCTAGCGGGTTCAACGTTAGGCGCAGTCACGACCTAAAGGGTGGGAATTTGGGTCGTGACAATAGCTCAGTATGGCGATTCTGGAGTTGGGAGCGCGATCGGAAGTGAATTCGGATGTCTGTAGGTTATCTTGAAGTCATTTGGCTAAAGATAGAAATCGAAGGTTTTTGAGAAATCCGTCCGAAAGTGGAAATTTTGATATCGGGGTCGGAAACCGATTCTAAAGGTTTGAGCAGGTCCGTAATGTTGAATATGACTTGTGTGCAAAATTTGGGGTCAATCGCGCATGATTTGATAGGTTTCGACATCGGATGTAGAAGTTAAAACTTCTAAGTTCATAAAGATTGAATTTGGAGAGCGATTTGTTGTTTCGATGTTATTTGATGTGATTTGAGGTCTTGAGAAAGTCCGTATCATGTTTTGGAACAGGTTGGTGTAATTGAACGGGGTCCTGGGGACCTCGGGTGGATTTCGGGTGGTTAACGGATCAAAATTTTAAGTTGAAGAAAAGCTGAGGTTGCTGTCATCTAGTGTGAACACACCTACGAGGCTTTGGCCGTAGGTGCGGCTTTGGCGCCGCAGGTGCGAGGTTTTCTGGCTTGGCTAGAAGCCGCAGGTGCGGGCTCTTGGGGTGCACCTGCGGGAGCGTAGGTGCGAGATGTGGACCGCAGGTGCGCAAAAGGGACCTAGGCAAATTGTTTAAAAACGGAAAATTTGGCCATTTCCTTCATTTCTCTCATTTGGTGTGGCGATTTTGGGGAGCTTCAAGGGGAGTCTTTCTTCAAGGATCAAAAGGTAAGTTATTCCAACTCATTTCAAGTTAAATACATGGTTTAGATTTGGATTTAAGTGGGGAAAATTGTGAAAATTATGGAATTTGGAAGAATACCTAGAAATTGATATTTTGGATTTTTACCACGAATTTGAGCATGAAAATTAGATAAAATTATATATTTGAGCTAGTAAGACTATGGGTAGAGTTTATCTTCGAGAAATTTTGGAATCCGAGCACGTGGGCCGGTGGGCATTTTGGTCAATTCCTTGAGCGGAGTTGGGAATTTATACAATTTGAATTGTTACAAGTATTAGAGTATATTTTCATTGGTTTGCCGTTATTTGACTAGTTTTGGGGCGTTGTGCATCAATTGGAGTTGTCGGAAGGGCTTGGAAGCCGGTTATGGAATTTCAAAGTGAGGTAAGTCTCCTTTCGAACCTTGTGAGGGGGAATTGTTCTCATAAGTGAACTAATTGAATATGCGCTACTATTTTTGGGGGCTACGTACGCACGGGGTGACGGGAGTCCATGCGTAGCTACTAATATGTTATGTCCGGGTAGTCTAGGACCCACTAGCATGCTCTACTTGTTGTACTTGTGACCTCGTCAATAAAATATCATGTGATACTGTCAATTAGTAATTAAATCTCTAAGAAGGATAGAGTCTATTTTTCTTAATCACCTAGAAAGAGAATTTATTCTTCCTTGGATAATTGCGTTTCGGATAAATCTGTAATGTTTGAAACCCTGTCGGGATTGGTAAGTAAATCCCCAGAAAGGCTTTAAATACCATTTTCATGTTCATTAAAAGGAAAATTTTATCACTTCATTGAATGACTAATTTTCCAGATAAAAATATGGTTTATTTATGTGAATTTGTATAGTTATAGGTGCCTGAGTCGCATGTATGATTCGCGAGCAGGATGACCTTGTTATTATATGTGTGTGTGTGTGAGTCAATTAGAATGAAATAGATTTGGATAGGGTAAGCACATAGAGGAATATAATTGCACTTTTTTGGATTACTATTTACACAAAATAAAGTGAATCACAAAATTACAAGGTAAGATTCATTTAATTGAGAATTACATGTAGGAACTCATCTTCTTTTAGTACATGTGCATCGTAGAAGAAAAATATTTAAAGTAGATTAACATTTATTTAATTATAATATATTAGTCTTAACTATATCCCAAAGTTACCATTTAAATTGTTAAACAAATGTGAATTTAGTTGTGTGATTAAAATTGAGGTAACTAGCAAAATTATTAAGCAAATTACGATCCAACTGTTTTAAGTTGGTAACTCCCAAAATTAATAATATATTGGTTGTTAATAAATTATCATGTACTAATTTGTCACTGTGTAATTTTAGGTTGGTAGAAATTGATGTTGATTTGAGAATTTATTATGTGATAATAATATTTTTATATTTTAAATTAAGATATTACTAAATGTATTTTTATTTGTTAATTACTCTATATAGTATGACTTCACTCAATTTCAATAGATGAGATAGTTTGACTTGTCACAAAATTTAAGAAGGACAAAGAAAACTTTTGAAACTTATGATTTTAATAGTTTTGTGGGGTCATGATATTGCATGGGTGTAAGAGCTTCTCATTATATATAAAATAGGTAAAATAAAAAATTTAAAGTAAATTATTTCCAAATACAGAAAATGTGTCATTCTTTTGGAACATACTAATAAGAAAAATATATTATGTAAATTGAAAGGGAAGAAGTATTTATTTTGAAACATATTGTATTTTTATATGTTTGTATCACCGACTATATATGAGGTTATAATATTTAAGTTTATGTCAATACTTTTATATATATATATATATATATATATATATATATATATATATTTAATTTATAGAATTTAGCAGGATCATAATATTATCTGCACATCGTGCGGGTACTAATACTAGTTTATATTGATGCCTCAAAAGGCACTACTTTACGAAACAACCAACTTGGCGTGGTGAATTGTTTTTTATTGTTCTCTTCAATTACGTCTTTACTATATAATTTACTGCTTAATATATTTACAATACATAATTAGTCATAAAATCTTTAATCATGGTCTTAAATGTAACTGTTGATGAATTTGATATTTAAAATAATTGATAATATTCTAGTAAACTTATTAGTTATTGTACAATAGTACAATATAGTCAAACCGTGATGACCCAAAAGATCATCCCGTATTTTATAAGTCAATTATGTGTTCCGAGGTTAAAAAAACCTCCTTTTATCTCACCTCGATTTGCGTGCGCAGCCCGGACGTATAGTCGGGAAGCCTTTATGTGAATACTGAGAAAAATGATAGTTTTGTTTTTAAAAAAAAATTGATTTAAGTTGACTTTGGTCAACATTTTTGGTAAACGGACCCGGACCCGTGATTTGACGGTCCCGGAGGATCCGTAGGGAAATATGGGACTTGGGCGTGTACCCGGAATCGAATTCCAAGGTCCCAAGCCCAAGAAATGAAAATTTTAAAGAAATTATTTTTCGAAAAATATAACGGATTTTGAAAGTTTAGTTATATTTGAAATCTATGGTATCAGGCTCGTATTCTGGTTCTGGAGCCCGGTACATGTTCGATATGATAATTATAATGCGTCTATACAATTTGGTAAGAAACAGAAGTCGTTTGACGTGATTCGGACCCGTGGTTGTGAAGTTAGATATTTTGGATGTTTTGGAAATTTTCCTTGGTTTTGATGTTAAATTCGTTGTTTAAGATGTTATTTTGGTGACTTGATCGCGCGAGTAAGTCCGTAGGATGTTTTTGAGGTTGTGTGCATATGTCGTTTGGAGCCCCGAGGGCTCGGGTGAGTTTCGGATATGCATCAGAGTATTTTTAGGCTTGAAAATCTAGTGTTAAAATGTTGTTGCTGGTGTGCAGGGATTTTGCCCTATGCGAACGCAGAGCACAGTTTGGGAGGGGGGCAGGATTTCTCTACGCGAACGCATGGAGCTGGGTGCGAACGCGGAGCCTTAGGATCTTTGCTCTACACGAACGCACCCTATACGTCGCGATCACATAGAAGGTCTAGGGGGCTGGGTAGAGTTAAGCCTATGCGAACGCGGCCTGTAGCTCGCGAACGCATAGGCTATGCATGTCACACCTATGCGAACGCGGCTAGGGGCCTGCGGACGCGTAGAATAAGGGTCCAGTGGTTAATAGAACAGTACCCAAACGAGATTATTTCAAAAACTCATAACTCTTTCATCTAAACTCCAATTTGGGAAATATTTGAAGAGGGATTTCACTACAAAATCATAGGCATGTATTCTTAGACTTGTTTTCTTCAATTTCCATTAACACCCATTATATTTCTAGGCCTAAATCATGTTCTTAAGGGTAGAAAATTAGGGAATTGGGTAGAGTTAGGGCTTTTTAAATAATTGGAATTTAGACCTCGTTTTGGGGTCGGATTTCGAAGCTAATTACATATTCGGGCTCGTGTGTGAATGGGTGATCGGGTTTTGGCCCAAACCTCGTGTTTTGACCAAGCGGGCCCGGGGTTGATTTTTGACTTTTTGGGGAAGAATGGTAGAAAATCTATAATTAAGTATTAGAATTGAATTATTTAGCGTTTATTGATGTTATTGAGTCAATTATGTCTAGATACAATTGAGTTGGATCCAAATTCAAAAGGAAGCGGTGATTGAGGCTTGAATTTGGTCGTGGAAGTCGGGGTAAGTGTTTCGCCTAACCTTAGCTTTAGGGAATAAGTGTTGAGTCTTAATTGCTATTCGTTTATATCATGTTCAACGTATAGGTTAGGTGACGAGTACCTATACGTTGGTGTCAAGCATATGAGTCGGATATTATGTGTTATGTGATTTTCATTGATATTTACTGTGTTTTAGCTTGAATTTCACGTTAGTGGTTGTTCATTTGGTGGAAATCCTTGGTAATGATATTATTGAGTAATTGTTTCGGTTGAGGAATCTTAAGTAAAGATATGTACTTGTGTGAGATTGGTTATAGTTGTGTCCCTTGCCGGGATGGTGATATTTTACTGTTGTTCCCTTGCATGAATATTATGATTTATGATATTGTTTGGGTGAGGAAGAGTGTAAAGCACGAAGGGTGATGCCGTGTATTAATTATTGTGAGGAAGAGTGTAAAACACGAAGGGTGATGCCGAGCCATGTTATGATATTAAAAGCACGAAGGGTGATGTCGTGTCGTTTCCATTTATTATTGTGAGGATGAGAGTAAAAGCACGAAGGGTGATGTCGTGCACTGTTATCTCTGTGTTGTTATTTCCTGCTGTTATTTTGATATTTGAACTGTTGTTCTATTCCCTTATTTCTGTTACCTGATATTTCTTTCCCCCATCATGTTCCCTCTTTTCTTTTGTACTTACCTGTTTATTCCTGTGTTATTATTATTTTTTCCGATTAGTATTAAATTGCACAGGTTATCTTGGTTGTCGTGTCCTAGCTTCATCACTACTTTGCCGAGGTTAGGCTCGACACTTACTCAGTACATGGGGTCGGTTGTACTGATACTACACCTGCACACCTTTTGTTGTGCAGATCCCGGTACAGGACCATTTGGACATTAGAGCTGGGAGGCTGCCTTCAATCTATTCGGAGACACCGAGGTAGTACTGCAGGCATCCGCAATATTTGGCGTTCCCTTCCACTTCTTTATTTCTATTTTAGTTATTCCAGAAACAGATGTATTTACTTCTTTCAGACCATTACATGTATTATTCGTAGATAATCTGTGATATTGTGACTCCAAAGATCTGGGATTTGGTTATTTTGATATTTCGTAAAAGCAGTGGATTGAGTTATAAACATATGGCCTGTTTCATTTTTTTAATACTTTTATTTATGCAAAAATGTTTTATTTCACCCGTTTTCATCAAATAATAAAGGAATGAGGTAAATTGAATATTCACGTTAGCTTGTCTAGCGGGTTCAACGTTAGGCGCCATCACGGTCTCGACGGTGGGAAATTTGGGTCGTGACAAGTTGGTATCAGAGCACTAGGTTGTTGATAACTAGGATTTTTACCTTGTTTTTTGCCCGTTCTTGCTTAAGTTTTGGTTATAATTGTACACGGAATAGCCCCAAAAGCTTACGGGTTGTGCTTGTTGCACCTTTGAGCCAAAAATGATGACAAACAGTTATAACTATGCTAAAAAAGGAGTGAATCCTGCACAAATACCAAGAACAACAAAATGGCTACGTAAAGTGCGGTCGCGCTCAATCCTCCGCGGACCGCGGTGGTGAGGTTCAGAGACAGGAATTTAAGCAAAATGCCACCGCAGCCGCAGTCCAATCTTCGCGGACCGCGATGGCAAGATTCAGAGAACCTCATTTGTAAGGCAATAGGCACCGTGGCCGCAGTCCATTTACAGCGGTCCACAGTCAAGCAGTTTCAGAGACTCAGAAGTGAAGACCAAAGTTGTCCACCGCGGACCGTGGTCGATTTTACGCGGTCCGCGGTAACGCCGCAGGGGTATTTTTTTCCGAAATTTTGGTTGCGTATAAATAGCTTATTTTGTAATTTGTTTTAGGTTAACTTGGATACCAGTGACTGTAGCAGCTCGTGAATATAAGCTATTTTCTTCTTTTTGTTATTTTCTTGTGATTTTAACATTGAATCTTTTTGCTATAAATCATTAATATGGGTTCTACTTCATCTCTTTCATTGAATTCATCTTTGATTATGAGTAGCTAGACCCATTATCTAGGGTTGTGGCTCAACCCTAGTGTAGGTATTTAATGGGTTTCAAAAATTAGGGCTTCGATGTTTATGGGTGTTTGTTATCTGGGCTAATTTAGGTTTCTTATTGATATAATTAGTGGTTGCAAACACTAATTGACCTTCAATTGACTTGGGTCCTTCTTGAGAAAGAGGACTTGTGTCACGACCCGAAATCCCACCTTCGGTCCATGACTGCGACTAACGGTGAACCCGCTAGACAAGCTAACGTTCGAACTAAATAAAACTCATTAACAACTAAAACGAACAAGATAATTAAGGCATCGATGGCCCACAGTGTGAAGGTTAACAAATAACCAAAATATAACATAGTAATCTCGAAATAAAACCCATATACAAACCCCAGAACTGGTGTCACATACTCACGAACTGTCTAAGAGATTACTAAAACAAAGGTCTGAAAATAAGTACATAGGACTGTCTTTGAAATATAAAGTAATACAGAGCTGATAATGAAGAGTAGAAGGTGAAGCCAAGGCCCACGAACGTCTGCGGGTCTACCTCGATGTCCCTGTATGAACTGAGTGAAGCTCCGACCGTCAGCGATCACCGGGTCCGGCTGCGTAGTCTGCACAACATAAAGAAGTGCAGGTGTAGCATCAGTACAACCGACCCCATGTACTGAGTAAGTGCCGAGCCTAACCTCGGCGAAGTAGTGACAATGCTAGGACCGACAACAATATATGTACCTGTGCAATTTTTATACAATAATCGAAAAAATGACGACAAAAATAAGCAGGGAAGACAGATACGGGGAATACATGCTGGGGGTAAAAGGGGTAACAAAATGCTAGCACGGTAGAATAGGATAATAACTAAAATGTAAAAACAAAGGCATGAATTTAACTTCTCAACAGATAATGAACTGCGAAAGGCACGGAATGTCCCCTCGTGCATATATAATAACACTCGGCACGGAATGTCCCCTCGTGCATATATATAAAAACTAAGCAACAACATAATGTGAAAGTCAACACTAAGAAGTCTCAAGTGCATGGAAATACTCAATACAGTTCTATGGCCCCGGCAAGGGGTAATCATCAATTACAACTCAACAAAATGCCCGACAGGGGTCTCGGCTATAACCAACCCCGCATCAGAAATACAATTTCAACATTGTAAGCCTCAACTGGAAAAAATAACTCAATAACTCTCCACGTCATGAAACAACATCAAGGTATCACTTTTAATTCATCAATTACTCATAGTGCGGAGAATATTAAGAACATAGTAAGTTTCATTCAAAAATGACTCACGGGCTTGCTTGACTGCAACGCATAGGCACTCGTCACCACGCCTATACGTTGGACATGAGTTACACATAGAAAATAAGACTCTATACCTAATCCCTCAAGCTGAGGATAAGCTAGACACTTACCTCGGCTCCAAAGAAAATGCAAGTCAAGCCTCAATCACAGCCTTCCCTCTTGAATCCAACTCCGAATCGGTGATATCTAGACATAGTGGATTTATTACATCAATAGGTACTCAATAAACCAATTCCCAAGCCTAATTATACATTTCCTACTATTCTGCCAAGGATACTAAAATTCGACCCCGGGGCCACACGTTCAGATTTTTGAAAATTCATGAAGGAATCATTTACCCGGAGTCTAAGGATCGAAGTTATGTAATTTATACAAGAATTCATGGCCTAATATGGAAAATCCCAAAATCCTCAAGAACCCTAAAATTACTACCTATTTCTATGATTTTTAGATGATTTAGTAGTTAATTTAACTAGGAATTAATGTTAAAACTAGAAGTTTATGGGGTTTAACTTACCTCTTACAGTGGGTGGTCGTGGAAGGTGTTGACCAATCTTGGATGCTCTCTAATGGAGGTTGAAGATGGATAAAAGTGAAGAAAACCCGAAATTTTGGACATTTAAGAGGGGCTGCCAACAGGGGTTTCCGCACCTGCGACCTTAGGACCGCAGGTGCGGTATCGCGCCTGCGAGAAATCGATCGCCCCTGCGAAAAAGGTCCTGGGACCCTGGGCTCGCACCTGCGGAGTTGGGAGCCGCACCAGCGGTCCCGCTCCTGCAGAGGAAGGGCCGCGTCTGCGATGGAAGTCGCACCTGCGAAGGCTGGACCGCACCTGCGGTCCCGTGCCTGCGACCTAGGTCTCGCACCTGCGGACTTTGGGCAAGGAGGCTGGGGATCGCACCTGCGAAGCTGAGACCGCAGGGGAGGTCCCTCACCTGCGGACTGGGCAACCGCACTTGCGGTCACACCAGCTGCTGTGCACCACTGTTTTAGCTGGTGTTTGGCCTCGTGCGGGGTCTGGGAGGCAACTAGGCCCACCCGAGCCCCCGTCCAAATATACCAATAAGTCCCAAATCGTTAAACGGACTTGCTCGAGCCCACGAAACACTCAACACAATGCTAAAACTCAAAATCACCCTCCAAAACCCCTAAATTCAACACTTAAGAACTTGAAATTCTAGGATTCTATAACGATGCGCCGAACCGGCCCATACAACTCAGAACGACTTTAAATTTTGCAGACAAGTTATAAATGACACAACATAACCATTCCCGATCTCGGAATTTCATTCGGACCTCGGGATCATAAAATCACCTTTCAAGCCAACTTTCAAATTCCTTAAAAACCTCAAAACTTCATTAACTCCAGTTTTCCTCATTTTGATTCGGAACCAATCAAATCAAGTCCATTTTACACCAAATTTCACAGATAAGACAAATAACATATAATAAACATGTTCGGGGCTCCGGAACCGTAATACGGGCCCGGTAACACGGCTTTCACACAATTATTCATTTTCACAATCCTTTATTATTTCCTGAAAACAATTTTCTTTTTAAAAAATAATTCATTTCTTGGGCTCGCAACCTAGGAATTCGATTCCGGGCATATGCCCAAGTCCCATATTTTCCTACGGACCCTCCGGGACCGTCACATCGCGGGTCCGGATCCGTTTACCAAAAATGTTGACCAAAGTCAACTTTATTCAATTATTCCATTAAAAAATACCATTTTTATCAAATTTTCACATGGAAGCTTCCCGGCTACCTGCCCTGGGCTGCCCACGCATATCGAGGTGAGATTAACGGAGGCTTTCGGGGCCTCGGAACACAGATTTAGCTGGAATTACTTAGGATGACCTTTTGGGTCATCACAACTTGAGTGTAGAAAATTGGTCCAACAAGGAATTGGGACATAATCAAGAGATTGGTAGTTCCAATCAATTGGGTTGAATCCAGAGATGGTAAAACCCTACTTGAGTCCTAATTAACGGGTTAAATCTTGAGAGAGTAATACGCTACTTGAACCTCAATTACTTGCATATTTGACACCCTATTGGCCTCGAGAAAGGTAATTAGGGCAAAGCCACTCAAACTACAAAGAGGTATAGAGTGGGGAATTTCGTGCATTAGTTATAGCATTATCCCTAATTAACATCCTTGCCTTAGGAAATTGAAATCCGTTAAGTACTCGCCTAGGTAAAAGTCATAACCCTAGTGCCTTTATCCGTATAAGAAAACAACTTCAAAAACAAATTAGTTAGTTAATTTGCATTTAACAATAGTATAATTCTTAGTTGTAGATTGAAAACTAACAAGATATGAGGAGTGTAATTAGAAACACGAGATACTTCTATATCATTAGACATCACTCCAATTATTAACTCCCTGAGGATTCGATCCCGGCCTTTCGGGTAAAAGCTGCACCGACCCTCGTCTTCCTACTTATATAGTAGTGAGGGTGAGAGCCGATCACTTTTTGGTGTCGTTGACGGGGAGTTAGACGGTGTGACTATCTATGTAACTATTAGCGTTAAGTGTTTTTCTTTCCTTCTGTTTTTAATTTTTTTTTGTTTAATCTACTCAGGTAAAAATGGCAGGTCTATTGGGAAACGTGATTGCGGGAGATGAGGTATATTATAACGACTCAACCGGTTGTTTTGAGCTCTAGCGCGTTGTTCAGCGGTTGGAAGTCAGGAACAACTTCATTTCGAGTATTATGACTTGTGCATATGGTCGGAGTTGAAATTTGGGAAGTTCAAAGTTGGATCGGCAGGGAAATTCCCATTTCGGAAGCCTTAAGTTGAAGAAATTGATTAAGATTGGAATTTTGAGTAAAGGACCTCTGAATTAGGATGTGACGGTTCCAGCGAGTTCGTATGATGGTTTCAAACTTGGGCGTATGTCCGGATCAGGTTTTGGATAAGCCGAGAGCGTTTTGGCGTATATTGTGGAAGTCAGCATTTTTGAAGGAATTTTCTATGTTTGGCTTGAAGCGCATTTCAGTTATATTGATGTCCGTTCGGGATTACGAGTCTGGGAATATCTTTGGATGGTGATTCTGGAGTTGGAAGCGCGATCAGAAGTGAATTCGGGTGTCTGTAGGTCATTTTGAAGCCGTTTGGCTAAAGATAAAAATTTGAAGGGTTTTGAGAAATCTGACCGGAAGTGGAAATTTTGATATCGGGGTCGGAATGCGATTCCGAAAGTTGGAGCAGGGCCGTAATGTCGAATATGACTTGTGTGTTGGGGTCAATCAGCTGTGATTTCATGGGGTTTCGACTTTGGATGTAGAAGTTTGAAATCCTATGTTCTTAAAGATTTGGATTGGAGAGTGATTCGTCGTTTCGATGTTGTTAGATGTGATTTTAGGCTTCGAGCAAGTCCGTGTCATGTTTTGGGACAGGTTGGTGTGATTGGCGGAAACCTCTGGGGTCCCCCTTTCTCGTAGGTGCGTTCATCCATCCACAGGTGCGACCCCAACCCCACCAGTCCAACTCCGCAGGTGCGAGCCCCAGCTCGCAGGCGCGAGACCGCATGTGCGGTCCTCGAGCCACAGGTGCGGAATCCCTGTAGGTCAGGCAGTATATTTTAATTTAAACTCGGGATTTCCTTCATTCTTTTTATTTTACACCTCCATTGAAGACTTGTGAGCTTGGGAAGAACCCACCACGACCTAGCTACTAAAGAGGTAAGTTAATTCCTTCCTAATACTAGTTTAATGCATGACCTTCTAGCTAAATTAACCACTAAATCATTGAAAAATCAAGAATTGGGTAATAATTTAGGGTTCTTGCAAAAATTTGTGAATTGCCCATTTATTGGTATGAATTCAAGTAGAAACCTCATATTAATGATCCTTAGGCTTTGGGTGACTGATTCCTTCGAGAATTTTCGAAATTCGAGTGTGCGGCCCCGGGGTTGAATTTTGGGAATTCTTCAAGAATGTTGAAATTGTTGAATAAATAGGATAATTTCCCTACCTTGAGCCTGAATCGATGTAATTGTATACCATTTGGCTAGTTGCGAGTCTTCGGGTGTAGAGTTCGGAGTTTCGGGCACATCCTTGGTCCGAGGAGTTGGTTCGACACGAGGTGAGTCTCCTTTCTAACCTTGTAAGAGGGAATTGTCCCCATAGGTGTTCTATATAAATGATTTGGGGGCTACGTGCGTACAAAGTAACGAGAGTCCGTACGTGGCGACTATTATGCTATTTTGGGTAGTTTTAGGGCTCACAAGCATGTCTCTATGTGCCTTATGTGTATCTTTTGGTGTATTTTGAGTTGCTTATTACTTTTGAATTAGTATGAAAATGTGGAAAAACATTTGAAATTCCTAGTTGATTAACCCCAGTTACAAGTATAGCTCTTACTGAGCTTATTGATAAGTTCGGTATATATAAGAGCCAGAACTCGAGTTGCAGGTATGATTCGCGATCGAGGGAAGCTTTATGATAAATCGGTATAAGAGTCAGCACTCGAATCGCAGGTTTGATACGCGATCGAGGGAAGCTTTATAATAATTCAGTATAAATGTGTCAGCACCCGAGTCGCAAGTATGATTCGCGAGCGGGGGAAGCTTTACGACTATTCAGTGATTAGATATCCCTTCGACTCCGGCCGGGTGTCCCACCCTTGTGTGCGCTCGACTATTTGATATTGTTTTCGTTGTTATTGGCTTGATAGATATTTGGGGAAGAGGAAAGTGTACATTGTTGTTTATTTTCAGTAGTTACCTGGATTTCTGTACCTGATACATATTTGTTGCTTACTGTCTTACATGTCTACTGCATTCCGTTATATCCTGTCATATATTATTACTGTTGGACCTTAGTGAGTGTCAAGTCGACTTCTCATCACTACTTCTTCGAGATTAGACGGGATGCTCACTGGGTACATATTTACTTATGTACTCATGCTGCACTTCTGTACTTAACTGTACAAGTTCTGAGGCTGGTGCATCTGGTTATCAGACTGGAGCTAGATATTGACTGTAGCGGGCATGACTTCACGGTGAGCTGCTTCTCCTGACGATCCTCAGCAGCGCCTTGGAGTTTCTTTGTTTATTTTCCCGTCTACTTACTTCAGACAGTGGGATTATATATATTTTGTCTTTAGTGTATTCAGTTAGATTGCCCGTGATACTCGTGACACTAGTTCCTGACACACACGTAGTAGTTATTTTGGGATTTTGGGTTGTGTGTGTATATATATATATATATATATATATCGTATATTGACTCACGTCTCCTTATGGCTATTTTGGATTTAAAAACTAGCTTAACCTCTTTCGATATCAGATTTTAACTTGTAAATTCGGTATATGGTGGAATATTTGATCTAAGTAAAGGAAGAACACTTAGTTAAATTTATATTGGCTTGCCTGACCCCGCTGTTGGGCGCCATCACGACCTAAGTTAGGATTTTGGGTCGTGACATTATACATGGAATTAGACATGAGATTTTGGGAAAATTTGGGGATTTTGAAGAAAACCTAGAAACTTGGTAAATTGGATTTTCACGAATTTGAGCATGGAATTTAGAGTAAATTGTATATTTGAGTTAGTAAGACTATGGGTAGGGTATATTTTCAGAAGTTTTGAAATCCTGGCACGTGGGCTCAAAGGCATTTTGGTCAATTCCTTGAGCGGAGATGGGAGTTCATACAATTTGGATTGTTAACAAATATTAAGGTATATTTTCATTGATTTATCATTATTTGGATAGTTTTGGAGCGTTGTGCATCAATTGGAGTCGCCGGGAGGGCTTGGAAGCCGGTTATGAATTTTCGGAGCGAGGTAAGTCTCCTTTCTAACTTTGTGAGGGGGAAATTGTCCCCATAGGTGAATTAAATGAATATATGCTATTAATTGAGGGGGCTAAGTACGCACGAGGTGACGGGAGTCCGTGCATAGCTACTGTTATGCCATGTCCGGGTAGTCTAGGACCCACTAGCATGCCTTACTTGTTATACTTGTGATTCTATTAATGATATTAGCCTGGTGATATTACCGAGTTAGTAATTGAATACTTAAAAGGACCAGAACTTACTTTCCTTAATCAATTTAGAAGAAAATGGATTCTTCCTTGTATAATTGTGTTCCGGATGAAATAGTGATGTTCAAAACCTTATCAAACTTGGCAAATGAATTTCCAAAAATGTATTAAATTATATCTTCATGTTCACCTAAAGTGAATTTTATCATTTTCTTGAGAAACTGCTTTCTTGATAAAAATATGGATCTACTATGTGAATACGTGTACATATGAGCACCTGAGTCGCAGGTATGATTCGCGAGCAGGTTAGCCTTATTATTATTATGTTGACCGCGTCGCATGATCAATTCGCGAGCGGGGAAAATAGATGCATCTATGGTTCGAGTCGTTCGACCCTTTGGTAGTGCATATTTTATTATTCTAGGTCTGCATCGTTCGACCCTCGGCATTTTCTTGTGCATGATAAATGCTGCTTATTTCCTGAGAATTATACTTGCTTATTCTCCTAAGGAGTTTTGAGTTTCCAGTTAAAAAGAAGCGGAATAGATGTGATAAATGTGAAATAAGTTGATATTTCTTATCTCTGCTCATTATTTAATTGCCTATGATACTAAACGCTTAGCACCTCACTTGATTATATTTAATTGACCTTTAGCAAGTGTCTAATTCGACCTCTCGTCACTACCTTTCTGAGTTTAGGCGGGATACTTACCGAGTCACGTTGTTTTCGTACTCATACTACACTTGCTGTGCATTTTTATTGCACAGGTACTTACACGACAATATGATTGACTTGGAGACTTAGACGAGCTGCACCATCCGGAGACGACCCGCAGCCGACAAAGTCTTCCTCTATGTACTGTACTTTTCACTTTAACCTTTCTTGTCCAATTATTATTTTGGACAAGCTTTGTAGTATTTGTTAAATTCTTAGAAATTTCTCATGTACTTGTGTCACCGGGTTATGGGAAGTGTTGGGATGTATTTTATTAAAATGGAATATTGGACTGTTACTTTTATTTAACGGATTTTATTTAGTTATTACGTGTTAACGTGAAAGGTAATGATTTTAAAAATGCTAAAACATGCAATTTAACTTAACAATTTAATGGTTGGCTTGCCTGATAGTGGATGTCCGGCGCCATCACGGCCTTATGAATTTTTGGTCGTGACAACATGGTATTAGAGCTCTAGGTTCCCTTAGGTCTCACGAGTCATGAGCAAGTCTAGTAGATTCTTGCGGGTCGTTACAGAGACGTTTGTACTTATCTTCGAGAGTCTACAGGGCTGTTAGGAGTAATTCCCTTCTTGATTCCTCATCGTGTGATTTGATTCCTTAGCTTATGCCTATGTTCCTTCCTACTCAATCTTATACGTTGCAAAGTGCTTGCTATGAATCAAGGATTTGAGGAATTTTAATGATACTATGGATGTGGTGCGGGATGTTTCTCCCTGCGAATTTGATTGAGGCTATTGGCGTTGCTCTACGGAAGAGTAATATGTTGTTTCAGCCTGTAGTTGTGATTCTGAGAACCTTGAGGTTATGCTCAGGTTGTGATGATGCTCACGCTTGGATGTTGCGCGATGTTATATGACGGTAGAATGCTTGCCCATATGTTTGAGTGGTGAATGACTTGAAGGGAGGTCTTCTCAGAGCGTGATTTCGTGATTTCAGTATTTTAGTTCTGGCGGAGGTAAGGCATTTGGACTATGAATGATCCGGTTTGGATTGATAAAGTAGTAAGATTTGGTATTTTCAAGTGAGGTGGAATATTCACCTGTGTTGTGATATTGTCGTCATTGATCGAATGGAATGTGTTAAGTTCGTCAGTGCCATGGTTTCTTCGGTGGAATGGGGTCAGAGTACTGTGAAGAAGTATTGAAGAACGGCTGTCAGAGGTCGTGGTGTGCTGTGGTTCAGTATGGAATAAGCATCTCTAATGAAGGTGGCTCGAGGAAGATGATCTCCGAAAAGATTTAAAGTTGAGGTGGTCGGCTGGTTTAAGAGCTATAGAGAGTCATATTGAATGGAGGCAACAATTGGGAAGCATACGGTGAAGGGAGACAGGTGAGAAGTGTCAGGGGGCAGATGAATTTCAGAAAGGTCAGGTGTAAGAAAAGGAAGTCGGGTAGCTGCTTGCAGGAGTGAGTTAAACCAAATTGGGAGAGCGAAAGCATAGTGGTGAATTAGAAGATATTGTAGCGCATTTAGTAGATGTCCATGAGGAGCGGACAAACTGGTAAAGTTGGTGAGTGAGAACAGGCTTAGGATGGGATATTGATGTTGTAGGGAGTGTGCAGTACATCGTCGTTGGAAGGTGTCAGTTGTAAATTCCACAGGTGGGTTATCTCCTGTGAACTGGTTAGGGGGCGTGCGGGTGGCAAGTTTTGCGAAGAATTCTAGTGGCTATTCGGTAGGAGGCAGAATGTGTGAATGATTCTAAAGAATTTGAGTATTTAGGGAATGCTAACAGGAGAATTCGGAAGAATTAGGCGGATTGGTTGAGCAGAATCACGTTAACAAAGGAGAAAGGATCTCAACAGGGTTTAGAGTGGTGCAAGAAGTAGCTTCGGGCTACATGGGGGAGTCCCACCGCCTGCAATTGGGATGCAAGATTATCTTCTCATGGGGGTTGCGGATTGTCGGCGTGTTGGCAAGTTATTACAACTAAGGAATAAAGTGGTAATTGAGCATGGGATTTGATAAATATGTGCAAAGGTTGGTCCTATTGGACCAGAGTTAGGTTTTACGAGATTCAGAATTTATGCTTAAGGCATAGGCGCGTTATAAGGGTAGTGACTCAGTCACGTGCTTCATTGAGAAGGTGTGCATGTGATAGAAGAGCCTTGGAGCTGATTGTGTATGGGGCCAGTCAGATTGGTGACTCTTGATAGCGGTCCTAATGAATTCAAAGGCTAAGAATGCGATGTTTAAGGGTTTCAAGCAGTAGTATGATTAAGAATCGAGCTTTTGCAGCGTAACTTCTGAGAAAGGGAAAATGGTTGGGGTGTTCTATGTTATTTTTAGCGTGTAGGATAGTATCGGAGGAATGAGAGAAAATGAACTCCAGAGGTGGAGAAGGAGTATCAGGAGGGGTATATTA
This sequence comes from Nicotiana undulata, assembly GCA_005239495.1. Taxonomy (NCBI): domain Eukaryota; kingdom Viridiplantae; phylum Streptophyta; class Magnoliopsida; order Solanales; family Solanaceae; genus Nicotiana; species Nicotiana undulata. The sequence continues at coordinate 8,504 of ML258361.1, read as the reverse complement.
GTTGGAGTTGTGAATGCGCACAAGGAGGGTATGAGACGGTTTGTGGGATTGAGACAGCATGGTCTCATAAGTCAAGGCCATTCGGGATGAGTTAGGATTGAGTTTGTTATGAGTTGTTGGCCCAAGTCACAGCATGGGTTTTGAAGATTGACAAATGTTTGACAAGTTGAACCAGGTCTATTAGAGCACACATATTTGGACAGAACAGTTGGCACAAGAACCGTACATGCATAAGAGATATTAGTGATTGTAAAGTATCAAAGAACTAAAAGGTTATCTCCTAATATGAAAAGGTTGAAAACTGATAAAGAAGCTCGAAGTTGATTTCAGCAAGGACAGAAATAGAGGAAGGAAGTTGAGTTATATTCGAACTCGTTTACCCAGGTAGAGTTGGATCACAATTGAAGAGAGACCTCTCAGGCCATCCAAAGCGGATCTGGGAGTGCAGCTAACAGAAAGAAGAAAGACGAAGGGGCCATGATGGCTTCCGATGTCAGGAATCCTCTACGACTTCAGGAATACCCAAGTCCATTTCCCAGAACTTCCCAACACTACTATCCTCCCCAAGATGCATCTTATGCTACGTCCCCATTTCCCTATGTGGTGATGAACGCTCTGCCGCATCCCAGACCGCAACAACAATATAACCAGAATAGAGCTCCACCCCCAGGAAATAACCATTTTCCCCCAGCTCCATATAATCCACGCCCTCCTCAAAACAACTATCCATACAACACCTACCCCCGTGAACCACCGAGGAGACTTACCTTCACTCCTATCGGTGAGCCGTATTCGAGCCTTTTCCCAAAGTTAGTCCAGATGGGGCTTCTGCAGCCCGTACCTCCCACTAGGCAAAACCCAACATCAGCGTCATACAAGCCAGGAACTAATTGTGCCTACTATTCTGGAGCGGAAGGGCACGACACGGAGAATTGCTGGACCCTCAAACGAGTTGTGGAGAACCTTATAGAACAAAAGAAAGTGGTGCTAAGAGATGAAGAGGCTCCCAATATGACGAACAATCCATTGCCCACCCACAATAATGGGCCCGTCATCGGCATGATTTGCGAAGACCACGATTTTGATCCAGCTTTAAAAGCTATCATCGCCATCGCATATGTGGAGCAAAAGCCCAAGGCGGCACCCAAGCCAGTCAAGGAGATAAAGAAGAGTAACCCCGTCCCTCAGGCCACGGGGAAGGATGAAGCCAAGACAAATATGGGACATTCTAAAGACGCTATTCTTTACGTCCCCAGGGCGCCCAGAAAGGAGCAATGCGTGTTAAGTCATCCCAGAAGGTTACAATTCAACAAAGCAATAATGAACGGCCCAAAAATGTACGTGCCAAAGGGGACGTATGTGGCGCGGGGGCAGATAATTTCACCAAGGCTGAATGAGCTCGTGGTTATTAGTCGCGCGTCGCAAACTCCCATTAAGGATACCACTGCCGTCCCTTGGAATTACAACAAGACGGTAGTAACATACAAGGGAAAAAATATCATAGGGGAAGCAATTGAAGAAAATTCCTCTGAAGGATACCTTAATCTGAAAGAGCTAGCCAAGAACAAGTATAAACGCTTCCCTCTTAAAAAACCTATCACCGTTGAAGAAGCTGAAGAGTTCTTCAAGAAGATGAACATGTATGAATACGCCACAATTGAAGAACTCAGGAAAACTCCTGGTCAAGTCTCACTCTTATCTCTATTGATGGGCTCAAACGAGCATAAAACAATACTCTTGAAAAAGCTGAATGAAGCGTATGTGCCAGCGGAGACCTCAGTCGAACAATTAGAGAGAATGGCTGAGCGCTTCTTTGAAGTAAACAAAATTTCTTTCAGCCGGAATGATCTACCTCCCGAGGGGGCCGCTTAAAACAAAGCCTTACACTTAATAGTTAAAAGTGAAGGATATTACGTGAAAAGAGTTATGCTTGATGGAGGTTCCGGAGTAGATATTTGCCCCTTATCCACGCTTCAAAGGATGGAAATTGGCATTGAAAGAATTAAGCCAAATAACGTGTGTGTCTGCGCCTTTGACGGAGTCAAAAGGGACACCATTGGAAAAATCGATATAGTCATGACGATATGGCCCTGTGGATTTCACGATAACCTTCCAAATCCTGGATATGGACACCTCGTATAACTTCCTGCTGGGAAGCCCGTGGATTCACGCTGCTGGAGCAGTGCCATCTAATCTCCACCTGATGGTCAAATTCGAACATGAAAATCAGGAGATAGTGGTCCACGGAGAGGACGAGCAGTCAATCTACAGAGACCCCTCGGCCCCCTGCCTTGAAGCTAGAGAAGGGAGCGAGCATATTGTCTATCAGGCGTTTGAAATTGTGCTCGCAGATCAGCACGAAGAAGGGACTCCATGTCCACAACCCTGTTTATCTAATGTGTCAATCATGGTCGCTACTGACATGATCAGACACGAGTTTAAACTCGGAAAGGGGCTTGGGGTATCCCTACAAGGCATTACTGAACCGATCTCTCTACCCGCCACTGAAAAATTCTTTGGCATAGGTTTCCAAGCCACGAATGAAGATGTGAAATGGGACAACGCTCGTAAAAACAATGTATGGGACCTGCCTCAGCCAGTACCACACATCACTGAGACTTTCATCGAACCACAATATATTGAAGAAGAAGAGGCCTTTACGGCCAAAGAAATTGAAGAAATCTGCGAGGCCATGAAGTAGATGTTATATGAAACTAACATGGTTCATCCATGAGAAGGCTCAAGCACCGCTGAGGTGCAATACATGGGCCCAAACTCCAAGTTGCAAAACTGGAAGGCTACTCCATTCCCCGTCAGGCGGGAGTCCTGGTAGTTCAATTTTGCCATCTTTCCTGCACTATGAGTTATTTTAGGGTGTAACTCAAGTGTTTTTAGTTTATTGCCTTTCAAATTTTGATGTAAACCCTTCTATGTTCAAATTCAATGAAATGAAATCAAAATTTCATCATCTATTATTCTTTCTGATTTTGTTATTTTTCTTATTTTTCAGTCCTAATAATGTCGCCTTAAATAACATGACATGCTTGCGGACTTCATGATCTGATCTTAATATGCTGTCTAATCCCCAAATAATGAATCAAGAACCAGAAATATGATGAAGATGAGGCTTTTAGGGAAATAAACCAAGAATTGGAACAATTTGAGAATAAGCCTAAGCCAAACTTAAACGAAACAGAACCCGTTAACTTGGGTAGTGTAGAAGAGGTCCGAGAAACCATGATAAGAATCCAAACTGATGAAAGAACTATGGACTCTTTGATCCAACTTCTATTTGAATTCAAAGACGTTTTTGCTTGGTCTTATGACGACGTGCCCGGACTAAGTGTTGACTTGGTGGTGCACAAATTGCCAACCTACCCAGGTTATCCACCGGTACAACAAAAGTAGAGGAAATTTAAAACAGACATGAGCGACAAAATCAAAGAAGAGGTCGCTAAACAACTAAAAGCTGGAGTAATCCGAGTGGTGCAATACACCACCTGGCTAGCCAATGTGGTCCCGGTACCTAAGAAGGACCGAAAGGTTAGAGTATGTGTTGACTAACGAGATTTGAATAAAGCAAGTCCCAAAGATAACTTTCCACAGCCGAACATACATATCCTGGTTGACAATTGTGCCAAACATGAGGTACAATCTTTCGTGGATTGCTATGTTGGGTATTCTAAGGTTCTGATGGATGAAGAAGATGCAGAAAAGACAGCCTTCACCACACCCTGAGGCATCTACTGCTACCGGGTCATGCCATTCGGTCTAAAGAACGCCGGGGCAACTGGCCAGACCTCTGCGAACGCGGAGGAGGTCCTGCGATCGTGTAGGGAAAATATGCCTGGCCCCGACCTGGCTCTAAGCGAACGCGACTAGGGGCTTGCGATCGCGAAGGCCAAGGGTCCAAACCATCGCGAACGCGGAGGCACGAGTGCGATCGCGAAGGTCAGGAACCCAACCTTCCGCGATCGCGGAGAGACATCTGCGATAGCATAGAGCAATCACCAGCCCAACCCAAATCCTTCTCCGCGATCGGGACCCTCTTTCCGCGATCGCGAAGAAGGAAACCAGACAACAAAAATCTAGTTTTTCAAACTTAGCTCCCGGAGGTCCAAAACTCACCCGAGCTCCTCGGGACCCCGTCCAAAAGCACCAGCAAGTCTGTATTCATGATACAGAGTTGCTCAAACTTCCGAGACATGAAAATCAACAACGAAACTCAGAATTCAACCCAAAACCAAATTGAATCAAACTTAAGAACTGAAAATTCTAGAATTCTTTTTAATGCGCCGGATAGGCCTATACTACTCGAAATGACTTAAAATTCTGCAGACAAGTCATAAATAACAATACGGAACTATTCCCTATTCTGAAATTCCGTTCGGACCTCGATAGCATAAAATCACGTCCCAAACCAAATTTCAAACATAAGGAAATCTTGATTTCCATTTTGGGCGCCGAAATACTCCCGGGTCATCGAAAACCCATTTCGAACATACGCCTAAGTCCGAAATCATCATATGAAGCTACTGGAGCTGTCAGAACTCGATTCCGAGGTTGTTTGCTCAAAATGTTGACCGAAGTAAAACTTGGCCAAATAGGCCAACCCTAAGGAACTAAGTATTCCTAAAGCACTCTAAACATTCCCAAAATACGAACCACCCGTCCCCGCAAGTCATAAAGAACGAAAAGCCACTATGGGAAGTTTCATTTACGGGAACGGGGTCCTAATACGCGAAACGATCGGTCAGGTCGTTACAATGGGGCCTCCAATCCCAACCTACACGTTTTCCGACATAGGGTATACGCTCCATGGTCGATGCCAATTAAGGGTATACATTCCCTAATTGATGATTTCTTTTCCAATTAAGGGTATACATTCCCTAATTGATGATTTCTTTTCCAATTAAGGGTATACATTCCCTAATTGATTTCTCTTTCCGATGTGGGGGTATACGCTCCCTAGTCGATGCCAATTAAGGGTATACATTCCCTAATTGATGAATTATTTTCCAATTAAGGGTATACATTACCTAATTTATGACTTCTTTTCCAAGTAAGGGTATACATTCCCTAATTGATTTTCTTTTCCCAACATGGGGGTACACGCTCCCTAATCGATTCCAATTAAGGGTATACATTCCCTAATTGATGTTTTCTTTTCCAGTTAAGGGTATATATTCCCTAATTGATTTTCTTTTCCCGACATGGGGGTACACACTCCTTAGTCGATGCCAATTAAGGGTATACATTCCCTAATTGATGTTCTCTTTTCCAATTAAGGGTATACATTCCTTAATTGATGTTTTCTTTTCCAGTTAAGGGTATACATTCCCTAATTGATTTTCTTTTCCCCACATGGGGGTACACGCTCCCTAGTCTATGACAATTAAGGGTATACATTCCCTAGTTGATATTTTCTTTTCCAATTAAGGGTATACATTCCCTAATTGATGTTCTCTTTTCTAATTAAGGGAATACACTTCCTAATTGATGTTTTATTTTCAAATTAAGGGTATACATTCCCTAATTGATTTCTTTTCCCGACGTGGGGGTATACGCTCCCTAGTCGATGCCCATTAAGGGTATACATTCCCTAATTGATGATTTCTTTTCCAATTAAGGGTACACATTCCCTAATTAATGATTTCTTTTCCATTTAAGGGCATACATTCCCTAATTGATGATTTCTTTTCCAATTAAGGGTACACATTCCCTAATTAATGATTTCTTTTCCATTTAAGGGCATACATTCCCTAATTGATGATTTCTTTTCCAATTAAGGGTATACATTCCCTAATTAGTTTTCTTTTCCCGACATGGGAGTACACGCTCCCTAATCGATGCCAATTAAGGGTATACATTCCCTAATTGATGATTTCTTTTCCAACTAAGGGTATACATTCCCTAATTGATGTTTTCTTTTCCAATTAAGGGTATACATTCCCTAATTGATTATTTCTTTTCCAATTAAGGGTATACAATCCCTAATTGATTTTCATTTCCCGACATGGGGGTATATGCTCCCTAGTCCATGCCAATTAAGGTTATACATTCCTTAATTGATGATGTTTTTTCCAATTAAGGGTATACATTCCCTAATTGATTTGTTTTCCGACATAGGGTATACAATTCCTAGTTGATTTTATTTTGGCAACATAGGGTCTCAGTCCCCTAGTTGATCTTGCTTTGAGATATAGGGTATCCACTCCCTAGTCTACAATAACTTCGGGTGCACTGCTCCTGGCTTTTCATCGCTTTCAATAACAAATTAGTGTAAATTTCCTTACAATAACTAACGAAATTTTCCTAGTAAAAACTGGGGCAGAAAATTTTGTTCGTTTGTCTTGAATTTTGTGCAGATTACATTTTTAGGACATTGGAATCGAGACAACCAAAAGAAGAAGTTTTGATCCAAAATAATAAAACCAAAAAAAAAAGAAGAAAAAAAGGAGAAGCAAAAAGAGGAAAGATAAGATTGAATCCAAATGTAACGACCCAGCCGGTCGTTTTGAGTGTTGGGACTCCGTTCCCCTGAATGACTCTTTCCATAGAGGCTACTCGTGCCTTATGACTTGTGTGGGCAGGTAGTTCGAGATTCGGAAGTGATTTGGCCAGTTTAGGAACACTTGGTTCCGGAAGGCTAGCCTATTTGGCTAATTTTGGTTCTGAGCAGCATTTTAAACAAACGACCTTGGAATCGAGTTCTGAAAGCTCCAGTAGCTCCAGATGATGATTTCGGACTTGGGAGTGTGTTCGCCTCGGGTTTTTTATGACCCGGGAGTATTTCGGCACCTGAATTGGAATTCAGGATTTCATAAGATTTGGAATTTAGCCTGGAATTGGACCTCATGATATCATGGTCCGAATGGAATTCCGGAACTCGCAATAGTTCCGTATAGTAATTTATGACTTGTCTGCATAATTTGGGGTCATTCCGAGTAGTATAGACCCGTTCGGCGTATTGATGAGCCATTTGATTTTTCCTTGAAATNCTAAGGGGTTTTGGAGAGTGATTCTTGGTTTGAATGATGTTTTTAGTGTTCTGGGAGCTCGAGCGAGTCCTTCATGTGATTTGGGACTCGTTGGTATAATTTGTCGAGGGCTCGGATGGGCCCAGGGGTCTCCCGGACCCCAAACGGGGTCAAAAACCAGCAATTGAACTGCTGGTGGAAATTTGCTGGTGTGACCGCACCTGCGGTCCATGAGCCGCAGGCGTGAGGTTCGCGCCAGCGGAAAATCAATCACAGGCGCGGCTCTTTCTGCAGGAGCGGCCTTTTCTCCGCAGGCGCGGCTCCGTAGGCGTGACCTTCCCCAGGGGCCCAGGCCATCGCCGGTGCGGCCAATTTCCCGCAGGTGCGAGTCCGAACTTGCGATCCAAAGTCCGCAGGTGCGAGAATTCCCCCATATCCCAGGCCTTTTTCCGCAAGAGCGACCCTTTTTCCCGCAGGTGTGGAAACTGCTGGGCAGACCTATAAATAGCCCTTTCGTCAATTTTAATCCAAAAATCCATTTTTCCTCCATTGTTGACGACCCCAAGAGCTCCAAAACGACTGTTTCGGCCCAATTACCTCAGGTAAGTAATCCTTAACCCTTCGCATGTCAATTTCTTCCGTTCTTTGGGAATTTCATCTTCCAAATTCATAGAAATTCATAAGAAATTGTTGGGGTTTTGAAGAAAATGTGAATTCTGATTTTGGGCCATTGAGGGATGATTAATTGAGTTAATCTTGATCCTTAGGCGACGTATAGCGCGTTTCTTCAAGAAATATTTTTTTCCGGATGCCGAGGCTCGGAACTGAATTTGCCAAGTATGTCAAGAATGTGTTTTAAGGGAAATCCTTAATAAATCCTCCTCGAATCTTCCTAAATTGATATAATTATGTGTTTTTGGCTAGTTGCGAGCCATCGAGGGTGATTCGGAGGATTCGTGCGTTGTGTTGTTTGGTCCGTTGTTCGGAGGAGCACTTGTCCAGGTGAGTCTCCTTTCCAAACTTTGTAAGGGGGAAATGTCCCCAAGGCTCTTGATTGCTAATTGTGCTCGTTGAGGGGGCTATGTACGTACCACATGACGAGAGTCCGTACGTGGCATCTATATTGTATATTGGGTAGTTGTAGGACCCACGAGCATGTTCTAACTATTTGTTGGATATTATCTGATGTTTTGTACGAGTTATTACTAATATTTTATGAAATTGAGCTATGATAGTTGCGAATTAAATGTACATAATATGCAGATAAGAATTTTGAACTTCATCAATTGAGTAATTTTGTTACTCCTGGTATAATTGATAAAAAGCAAAGAGCAAATGAGATAATGAGCTGTTGAGCTAAATGAAGGTGGTTAAAATTCCTTCTCGTACTTGAATCGTTCAATCATGTTAATATTATGAGCAAAGAGGATAATATGATGAAAATCGTAACTTTGGCCATCAAGTGAGGTGTGAGTATCTGATCCCGTTGAGTATGGGCGAGTCGGTACCACGGTGTCTACATAT
>ML258360.1:50672-67756 GCA_005239495.1 Nicotiana undulata | reverse complement strand
CCCCCCCAGTTCGTCTCTCTCACCTTCTCCTCACCCCCATCCTTGAGCCACCGCCGGAAATCGCCCCACGGCGGTGGCCCGCCGCTAATCGACCCCAAAATTACCCCAAGCCATCCCCAGGTCATCCTAAACCCCATCCCACTATCCCAGAAAACATAACCAAATTCGTTTGATTTTAGATTTGAAAATCGGCAAAACCAAAAATGTTTATTCCAGTGCTCCTTCAAGGTTGCGTCGGCTTGAACTCACATGAGTTAATTGCTCGTGGCATGAGAAATCTACTCATGTTAATTCGAGTCAACGCAAAGGTCGCCAGAGTCCGGCCACTTTGTCGTCGACAGTCCATCACCATCTTTCGTCGAGCCGTCGCAATCGTCGACTCATTCCAGTTAGAACGAGTCTCCTTTTGTCGTTTCTTTCTACTTTTTGTCTCTTTTCCGTTTCTTCTTTGTCCACTGTTTGCTTAATATAGTTATTGTTTTTCTTTTGATCATTTGAGTTTGTTGTGCTTAGGTTAATTGGAGTAGAGTTTTAAACGAATAGGTTAGGTTAATTGATATTGTTAGCCAATTAATCTTTAATTAGATTAACCCTTAGTTGTTTTTAATTCCTGAAAATCAGTTTGAACTATGTGTTAATGGAATGTTGGTCAATGAAAGTCAAAATAGGATAGGCTCAGAGTTAATTAAAGAGTTAGTCACCTAAATGTTTGGTACTTTCAATGAATTAAGTTGTGCCAATCTTGGTTTTTGTTTGTTAGTACTAATTCATAGGCAATTGGACGTTTGGGGGGTTCAGTGGTATAAGGAAAAACTTAAGGGGGCTGGGAAAGATTTGAATCAAGTTTTAGGTCAAGAGGTATATAGGAAGGTTCTAGAACCTGGGGCAGCTGTCCCCATTGGATGAGCACAAAAATGCTGAGCCAATAAGGGACAGCCAGATGTCCAGGTAGTTAAAAAGGATGCTTGGGTTAGGGAATAATTCCCATTATGTTTCTGCAGCACATGGCACTCAAAAAAGGGCTATATATAGACCATTCTTTCACTCAAAATAGATAGATTGGGAACCCTAGAAAAATACAAAAGTTCTGCACTAGGATCTTCTCTGATTTCTCATAAGAAAACTTTAAAGAAATTTTCTGAAATTTTCGAACTCCAAAGAGTTGAAGCATGTTTTAGCTCTGGGATTTGATGTGGTTTCTCTGTTGATTGATTGTTATTTTCTGCGGTTATATTGCTGATTCCCAAAGATTATCTCTTTGTCTCGTTTACTTGCTGTAAATCATGTATATATCTCAAGCTTTGAAGTAGCAAAATGGAGTAAATAACTTTATGTAGTTTATCCTCATGTATTAGAAATGTTTAAGGATTACGCATATTGTTTGAAGTTGTTAGTTTACCCCTTCTGTATCTATTTTTCTATTTGTTTCTTCATTCACTATGAAATGAATTGATGGAGTTTTTCAACAAAAAAAAATTAGCTCTTATCTTCCATTTTTCTTCTTTTTCATCCGAAAATTTGAAACAACCTCTGAATTCTGGTTTATATTGGAAGCTATTTTGAATCACTCTTTTGCTGATGTTCTGTCCTGTTGTTATATCTTCTCAAATTCAGAGGTTTATTTTCTTTTGTTGTTTTGCTACTTCAAGGTAGTGCTCTCAATCCCTGTTGGTGTATCAGTTGTTTAAATGTTATAAGATTAGCTAGTTGCAATCATGGTTTACTTGTGTGTGATAAACGCTATATGTAGCAGTTGTTCTTTCCAGTTCCAGCCGGCGCTCTTTTCTGTTCAAGTTTATGGATGAAGTCTATATTAATCGTGCTATTTTCATACCTGAAATCCATAGATGCAGATTTTGTGTTATTTTCCACCTGTTTGGTTGCTTACCCCCTGCTTTAATTGTTTTCCTTTGCATAATTTCCTCTTTTGCTAGTGTGTTTTCCATTAAACATCCAACCTGTCAGTTACTTAATTGATCTAAAGTCATGTGTATAAGAATTGTGTTTCTGGCGGAATCAGTCATCTTTGAACAACTCTTTCCATTTAGAGAGTCATAATATTGCCAGATTTAAAGGAGTTTGTGGGTGTTCACTTTAAAATCAGAGCATAAAATTGAAATTTTGTAATATATGTAGCATACATTACTTATTAACTTCAGTATTATTTCAAAAATGTGAAACATGTTATTTTTCACTTGAGTTTAGGATTATGAAGTGTGGACAAATGTATGAGTTTGCTATTGAAAATAGAATCACTGTTTATTATATGTAAGTATGGTATTAGGCTGAACTAGCAGTGATCATTATATGTGTATGGACTATGATATTTAATTGAGTTTATTTTAAATTCCGGGGTTCGAAAGCTCGCTTATGTGTACTTAATGCAATAGGTTTGACTAGGTTGGTGGCCTGGTTAAATTATCAGTTAAGCGGGTTTTGTTCTACTGATACAACTTACCACGTCAGATTATACATTTATCTGTGTTAACAATTCCATACACATTGAAACGAATAGGTCATTTGGCTTGAATATTTCAAAATGATAGGTGATAAATGTCTGCATCCATTAACCGTTGTCTGCTCAGTGGAAAATACTTTGTTCACACTTTCATTTTGTTTATAAAGGGCTGTTGGATGAGTATATTGTGTTCCCTTTAAATTTACATAGTCATTAAGTTAGTGTATTCATTCGTTACTTTAGCCATTGAACTTTTAAGATAGAAATGGAAGTTAGAAAGAACAATGAACACGTTAGCATGCTTCAAGAGCGTATTAATAAACAAATCATCGTGATTGTGTACACGTATGCGTGACATAAATTAAGCACCAATTTTCAAATAAATTTAAGGTACTACACTTAGAATTTTACTAATCAAAGTATACGTTCGCGTAACTTTGAATAATTCTTCTAGCAACTAAATATACTTTTTTATTAAAATTGTGTATACGTTTACGTAACACAAATAAAGATTAAAATGAATACTCGTAGAGACATTTTAGGGACGAATTTCTTAAAATTATCGGAATTGTGTACACGCCCGCGTAACATGATTCCGGTATCTTTTTTGACAACAAAACGAAAATACGCGCTTGCGCACTTTATTTATCGGCGTGACATGATTTTAGATACATTTTAAAACTCTACGGGTTTACGCATACGTGACCCGTCTCAAGTAACTCTTTGAATACAAAATAATAATAAAGCGGTAAAGATATAAAATGCACATAGGTACAAAAATAGTAATTAAATCAGGCCACATTTGATCATTAAGCGACCGTGCTAGAACCACGGAACTCGGGAATGCCTAACACTTTCTCCCGGGTTAACAGAATTCCTTACCCGGATTTCTGGTTCGCAGACAATTTAAACAGAGTCAAAACTTCCTCGATTTGGGATTTAAAATAAACCGGTGGCTTGGGACACCATAAATTATCCCAAGTGGCGACTCTGAATAAATAATTAATCCCATTTCGATTATTTCCACTTTAATTGGAAAAACTCCCTTATTATCCTTACGGGTAAAAAAGAGGTGTGACAACTCTGGCGACTCTGCTGGGGATCGAACCCAGAATCTCTGGTTCAGGGTTCAAGAATTCGAGCTTTTTATGTAGTTTTACTTGGCTTTGATAAATTGTGATATTACTGTGTTTTGTGCGCTCAAGTGTGCTAAATATTATCTATTTACCACTTTGATATTTATCTGAACTGTATTTAAAACTGTCTTCTTACGCCTCCCTTCTGAGTCTTCTAAAATTGGTGCACACGTTCGCGTGGCCCGCCTTTATGTTAGAGGTCATACCAAGTAAGAAATACGGGGATGGACTAGCCACTAGGCCGGATACCCTTTCGTGCTACCGGTACGTCGCTCCCACCCCGGCTCGAGTAGTCCACGCGGGTAGCCAAGGTCTAGAACAAAACCCCAGGTTTAAACCCTAGAATGACAAAACCTCATGCCGGATCCCTAGTAGGAACGAGTATCTGCATCATGTGCATTTTGACTTAGGGGACTCAACAAAGGGTTGGGTACGTCTAGGACAGGTGTACCCGAAACAAAAAGACCATCCTGATGCATCTTACTTGCTATATGTGCATTATTTGTCTTGGTTTGTAGTTGACCGGCTATAGAAAGAAGAACAATAGAAAAGCCAAGAGTGAGGGAGGATGGAAATTTACCAGTTTGGAAAAAACCTGATATTTGAAACATACCTCGGAACTCTGTCAAATTTTCCGGAAAAGAAGGGAGAAAAGGATTTCAAAATATTTGAAAATGAGGAGAAAAAGAATTTCAAAATAGTTGTAAATGAGCCAAAATGAGAAGAGAATTTCAAAATAAGTCAATCATTTTTCTTTAGTTATGTCAAAACGGGCAGAACTACGCGGGTCTGATTCTCACCCGATGTGAGATACGTAGGCAAACCTCATAGGTTTCGGCCTTCACTTTTTAAGGAAAAAAATCCAAAAATATTTTCCTTTAGAAAAGTCTTTCTTTGAGACCCATAATGTTCAAAAATCAAAAGGAAATTCTTTTACTCCCTTTTGTAGAAAGTCTTTCTTACATACCCCAATTCTCAAAAATAAAATAAACAAAAAAGATTTTCTTTAATCACTTCTTTAGAAGTCGTTCTTTATAAAAGTCTTAATAAAAAAAAAGTTAAAACCAATAATATTTTCTTTCATTTTAGAAGTCTTTCATTCGAAAGGAAAATCAAAATAAAAAAAATTCTACCTTTTTTTTTAGAAGTCTTTTTCCCCAAACTTCAAAAAAAATCAAAATTTGAAAAAAAATATTTTCTTTCTTCTTTATAAGTCTTTCTTTCGGAAATTCAAAAAAATGTCCAAAAAAAAAAATTCAAAAGAAAAGAAAAAAAAAAGCCAACGAGTTAGGTATGTTATTCACAATATTCCCAATCTTCCTGAACTACGTAATGATCTGATTCATGCGGTACCATGATACGTAGGCAATCCCCATAGGATTCGATCATAACTATAAAATGAAGGAAAAAGAGAAAAATCAGAGAGAGAAAGAAAATTAAGAAAATCGAGTGGAAAGAAATAATGGCAAAACAAGCGAGGAAAAACAAGTGCAAAATAAGAGGCAACAAAAAATAGTGATTGGGAAAGGTTTTGGAGTGAAAGGAAAAGAGAGAATTGGAAAGAGCAAACGCGAATAGTTAGCTAAAAGTCGGGATGAAGCATGCAGCCGCTCAAATGCATGACTAGAAACTTTAACTGCCTAGGTGCATTGCATCCCAAATGTGCAGTTACCTATCTATTAAATCTTTTAACGCTGACAAGTTTGCTGTAATCAGTGAATTCAGGCAGGTGGTTAGTTTGTTTGGCATTTTGGCAACCCACTCGTACAACACTAGGTCTAAAGATAAGTTGATCATGGCTGGCAAAGAGCTGGATGCAAGTGTTATTGATCCGTCAAGGGAGGGAGAGGAGTCTGATGTTAATCTGAAAGAGGAGTTACACAAGTTGAAGCACCAAATGGCAGAAATGTACCAAGCATGGATGAAGGGGCATCCACCACCATCATATCCTTCATTCGTCCCGCCACTAGCCCAACCCCAAGAACCTCCCACTATTGACTCATCTCCGCAATATCCACCAGGCTTCCCCCATTACAACCATTATCAGGGTACCACTTCTCAAACCACACAAGCACCATCAGCCAAACCAGTCTCGTACCCCCCTCCACCAGCTACCCCTGTTTTCGTAGCACCCCCGCCTACTACACTCCATCGATCCTCCAGTGAGCCATTATTCCATACCCAAGATAACCAATACTATCCTCCAGAGCCTACTTTCAAGGCCCCAGACCATTACTCCTATACTCCTCGTTTCGACCTCCCTGTTGAGACTGAGAAACTACCTAAAAACCTAGAGCATGAGGAGATGTTCAGGAAGGTACGAAGCCTGGAACAATCATTCAAAAACATGCAGGGATTGGGAGTCCAGGTGAGCGTAGCCTACAAAGATTTATGTCTCTTTCCTGATGTTCAGCTGCTTGTGGGATTCAAATTGCCTAAATTTGACCTATATGATGGGCATGGAGACCCGGTGTCCCATTTGAGGGGATTCTGCAGTAAAATGAGAGGAGCCGGTGGGAAAGATGAACTACTGATGGCATACTTTAGCCAGAGTCTAAGTGGCGCGGCATTGGAGTGGTAGACTCGTCAGGATCACGGCAGATGGTATACTTGGGATGATTTGGCCCAAGTATTCGCTCGTCATTTCCAATACAACATCGAGATTGTTCCAGACTGTTTCTCTTTGACTAAGATTGAGAAGAAGCTTAATGAAAGTTTCAGAGAATACGGTTTTTGCTGGAGAGAACAAGCGGCAAGAGTTAACCCCCCGATGGAGGAAAACGAAATGGTGGAGTACTTTCTGCAGGCACTGGAGCCTACTTACTTTGGCCATATGATATCGGCCATAGGCAAGTCTTTCAACGAGGTAGTAAAGATGGGTGGCGTGGTGGAAGAAAGGCTTAAATCAAGTAAAATCATGAGCTACTCAGCCATCAAAGAAACCACCCAAGCCATTCAGAATGGTACCGGGGGAGTGATTGGAAAGAAGAAGAAAGAAGATGTGGCAACAGTTGATTCAGGATCATGGTTTGGACCGAGGGGCCCATCACCCCATTATAGCCAGCCTCGACCCCATCACCAAGCCTACCCCCAAAATCCATATAATCCGTCCCAACATTACTTCCCATCACCTTAAATTTCTGTCCACCACGCCCAGTCATATACTCAACCTCCTTCCTATTCACAATGGCATGCCCCATCCCCACAAAACACCTACCCAGCTCAACAAAATGCTAACCCACCCCAACGAACCTACCGAAACCTTGTTGGTCCAAGTTTCTGGCCCAAACCAGTATTCAGAAATGAGAGGTTGCAGCGGAAGAAAACTTTCACCCCGTTGGGGGAGTCTTACACCAGTTTATTCCAGAGATTGAGACAGTTGGATGTGTTGAGCCAATTGAGTCGAAACTTCCAAACCCTCCTCTAAAGAATCTTCATTACTCCGTGAGCTTTGCATATTGTTATGGTACTCCGGGACATGATACAGAGAAGTGTTGGCACCTGAAAAATGCCATCCAGGAGCTGATCGACACAAACCAAATTGTAGTCCAAACCCCGGAGGCACCCAACATCAATCAGAACCCATTTCCAACCCATGATGAAACAAACATGATCGAGATAGTACATAAGGGGGAACCCAAGAAGCCTTCACAATCCGTCATGATGATTCGGTCTAGTGAGGTCAAGCCAGTCAGAAAACCAACGGATGAAGGATCGGTGAGCAAATTAAACATGACAAACGGTGGGACGTCTGTGGTAATTGAGAAAAGATCCCCAAGTAGTGTTTTAGCAAAGCAAGATAAGTCAAAGGTGGTCGTGCCAGGGTTGGCGAGTAAGCCTATCATAATTGTGGAGGGTGATCGTACGGACCATATCATCATCAAGCCTGTAACCCAGTTGCTGGTCAACACCAAGGCTATCCCATGGAGCTACAAACCGGTGACAGTGACCTATAAGGGAAAGGAAGTGAAAGAAGAAGTTAATGAGGCACAAGGATTAACTCGTTCGGGGAGATGCTTTGCCCCGGAAGAGTTAAGGAAAGCTAAAACATCCAAAGATAACCCATCCCTAGTAAAGAAAGCAGTCAGTGAAGAAGAAGCGGAGGAGTTTTTGAGAAAAATGAAGGTACAAGATTACTCCATCGTAGAGCAGCTGAGAAAGACGCCCGCTCAGATTTCCCTGCTATCATTGTTGATCCATTTAGAGCATCGTCGGGACCTGATGAAAATTTTGAACGAGGCTCATGTCCCTGACAAAATCTTAGTGAACCATCTGGAAAAGATCGCCAACAAAATATTTGAAGTAAACATGATTACCTTCTCTAATGACGAGTTGCCCGTGGAAGGTACTGAACACAACAAAGCTCTCTATCTTACGGTGAAATGTGAAGATTCTGTGGTCACCAGGGTATTAGTTGACAATGGATCCAGTGCAAACATTTTCCCTCTCTCTACTCTGAACAAGTTAAAAGTTGATGATGAGAGGATTCACAAGAACAGCATATGCGTCTGAGGTTTTGACGGTGGAGGAAAATACTCGGTTGGTGATATAGTGCTTGAGCTGACAATAGGACCGGTGGATTTCACCATGGAATTCCAGGTATTGGACGTGGCCGTCTCTTACAATTTAGTGTTAGGTCGGTCGTGGATACACGCCGCCAAAGCAGTCTCGTCCTCTTTGCACCAGATGGTCAAGTTCGAGTGGGACAGACAGGAGATCGTCATGCATGGTGAGGAGAATTTGTGTGCTCACAGTGATGCCTATGTCCCTTTTACTGAGGCCGAAGATGACAAAGGGCCTTGGGTCTATCAAGTTTCTGAAACAGTGTCGGTTGAGAAGATTCCGGAAGGGAAATGTGTTCCAACTCCAAGGATAGCTTCTGCATCCGTCATGGTGGCCTCTGAAATGTTGAAAAATGGCTTTGTGCCAGGTAAAGGTTTGGGTGCATCCTTGCAGGGTATCGTACAGCCAGTGTCCCTCCCTAATAATTTGGGTACGTTTGGTCTTGGATTCAAACCTACAACGGCAGAAGTGAAAAGGGCTAAAAGGGTGAAACAGAAGGCGTGGACACTTCCGAAGCCTATCCCGCGTCTCTCCGGGTCTTTTGTTAAGCCCGGTGCCAGGAAACGCACAGTGTCAACAGTTCCAAATCCTATGGTTGACATTGATGAGGAGTTAATTGAAAGGTTCCAGAGGTTGTTTGATGATTTGAACATGGTAGAAGTCAGAGGACAGTCCAGCAAAGTAGACGTGCAGTTCGTTGGGCCGAATGTAAAGCTTAACAATTGGAAGACAACTCCTCTCCCTACTCGGAATGAGTCTTGGTAGTTTGTTTTGGTTTCCTTTTATCTGGGTTATTCCAGGGTTGTGACCCAGATTTTTATTTTTCGTTTGCTGATGTACAAACTTTGTTATCCTTTATTTTCAATGAAATGCAATTTCCCTTTTTCCATCTTTCCTGATAGTTCTTATTTTTGCTTTCTTTTCTTTTTGTACAGTTCTTTTTATGCTGGTTTCAATGATATGACATGCATGAAGAATCTTCGGCCCAGTCTTAAAAGTCAATCCAATTCTGAAATAATAATCCAAGAAATAGAGTGTGATGATGAAACAAAATATGACGAGGATGAGGCATTCGAGGAAATTAGTAAGGAATTAATTCATTTTGAAGAAAAAACCAGGCCTAATCTGAATGAAATGGAAAGCAATCAATTTAAGGGATCCAGATAATGTCAGAGAAACCAAGATAAGTGTCCATCTTGAGCCACAAATCAGGGAAGAATGAATCAAAGCATTGTTTGAATATAAGGATATTTTCGCATGGTCGTATGACCACATGCCAGGCTTGAGTACCGATTTGGTGGTCCACAAGTTGCCAATTGACCCAGCATTCCCTCCCGTCAAGCAGAAGCTGAGAAAGTACAAAACTGACATGAGTGTGAAGATTAAGGAAGAAATCACAAAGCAGTTAGACGCAAAGGTCATTCGAGTCACGCGATATCCTACTTGGTTAGCTAATGTTGTGCCAGTGCCGAAGAAATACGGCAAGACCAGGGTATGCGTTGATTACCGTGATCTCAACAAAGCCAGTCCAAAGGATAATTTTCCATTACCAAATATCCACATTCTGATTGACAACTATGCCAAGCACGAGATCGGGTCTTTTGTGGATTGTTATGCGGGATACCACCAGATTTTGATGGATGATGAGGATGCAGAAAAGACAACATTCATTACTCCATGGGGAACTTATTGCTACCGAGTAATGCCTTTTGGTTTGAAAAACGCTGGGGAAACTTACATGAGGGCAATGACTACTGTGTTCCATAAATGATACACAAGGAGATAAAGGTTTACGTGGATGATGTGATCATAAAGTCAAAGCAACAGGCCGACCACGTCGGAGATTTGAGAAAGTTTTTCCAAAGGCTCCGCAGGTACAATCTTAAGCTTAACTCTGCCAAGTGCGCATTTGGTGTTCCATCCGGAAAGTTGTTGGGATTCATAGTCAGTCGTCAAGGTATTGAGTTGGACCCATCAAAGATCAAAGTTATCCAAGAGTTTCCACCTCCAAGGAACAAGACTGAGGTGATGAGTTTGCTCGGGCGTTTAAACTACATCAGCAGATTTATTGCTCAACTCACGACAACTTGTGAGCCCATCTTTAAGTTGTTGAAGAAGGATGCTGCGGTCAAATGGACTGATGAATGCCAGGAGGCGTTCGATAAAATGAAGGAGTATCTGTCAAACCCGCCTGTGTTGGTCTCGCCGGAACCCGGGAGGCCTTAAATTCTTTATCTGACGGTCTTGGACAAATTGTTTGGCTGGGTGTTGGGTCAACATGACATCACAGGCAGGAAGGAGCAAGCCATCTATTATCTCAGCAAGAAATTCACATCCTACGAGGCTAAGTACACTGCCCTTGAAAGGACATGTTGCGCCCTGACTTGGGTGGCACAAAAGCTGAAGCATTATCTGTCGTCCTACACTACTTACCTCATCTCTTTCCTGGATCCTTTAAACTATATATTTCAGAAGCCTATGCCTACTGGAAGACTTGCGAAGTGGAAGATTTTGCTCACAGAGTTTTACATTGTCTATGTGACTCGGACTGCGATGAAAGCCCAAGAATTGGCCGATCATTTGGCCGAGAACCCGGTCGACGAAGAGTATGAACCATTGCGAACTTATTTTCCGGATGAAGAGGTGATGCATATTGATGAGGTGGAGCAGGTTGGAAGACCAAGCTGGAAACTTTTCTTTGATGGAGCCGCTAACATGAAAGGTGTCAGAATAGGAGAAATACTCATATCGGAAATAGGGCATCACTACCCTGTAACATCCCAACTTCGTTTCTATTATACCAACAACATGGTTGAGTACGAGGCATGCATGAGAGTCCAGGATGTTTTGGTCTTGGGAGACTCGGACCTCCTGGTGAACCAGATTCAAGGAGAATGGGAGACACGGTATTTAAAGCTCATACCGTATCGACAATGTTTGCATGATCTTTGTCAGTAGTTTCGATCAATAGAGTTCAGGCATATTCCAAGGATCCATAATGAGGTTGCCGATGCTTTGCATACCTTGGCGTCAATGTTGCACCACCCGGACAAAGCTTATGTCGACCCTCTACATATTTAAGTTCGAGACCAACGTGCTTACTGTAATGTGATTGAAGAGGAACCCGATGGTGAACCATGGTTCCATGACAGTAGGGAGTACATCAGGATGGGGGTATATCCGGTGCAAGCCACAGGTGATCAAAAGAGAACAATTCGACGTTTGGCTAGTGGAGTTTTCTTGAGCGGGGGGTTTTGTAAAAAAGAACTCCAGATCTTGGGCTATTGGGGTGCATCGATGCTAAGCAAGCCACGACTATCATGACCGAGGTACATTCCAGAGTTTGTGGGCCGCATATGAGCGGGTATGTTATGGAAAAGAAGATTCTTCAAGCAGGGTATTATTATCTCACCATGGAACGAGATTGCATCAGATTCGTGCGCAAGTGTCATCAATGCCAGGTACATGGAGACTTGATTCACTCTCCACCATTTGAGTTGCACACAATGTCCGTACCCTGGCCCTTTGTTGCTTGGGGCATGGATGTCATTGGACCAATTGAGCCCGCGGCATCAAATGGGCACATGTTTATTCTGGTGACCATTGACTATTTCACTAAGTGGGTCGAAGCTAAAGCTTTAAAATCTCTGACCAAGAAGGCTGTGGTCGACTTTTTTCATTCAAATATCATTTGTCGGTTCGGAATCCCAAAAGTAATCATCACAGATAATGGTGCTAATCTTAACAGTCATTTGATGAAAGAAGTGTGCCAAAAGTTCAAGATTACGCATCGGAATTCCACTCCGTATCGCCCCAAGGAAAATGGAGTTGTTGAGGCATCCAACAAAAAACATAAAGAAAATACTTCGGAAAATGGTGCATAGGTCCAGGCAATGGCATGAGAAGTTGTCTTTTGCGTTGTTAGGTTATCACACTATTGTTCGCACTTCAGTAGGTGCAACTCCTTATTCATTGGTTTATGGTACTGAAGCAGTGATACCCGCGGAAGTTGAAATTCCATCTCTTCGGATTGTTGCTGAAGCCGAAATTGATGATGATGAATGGGTCAAAGCCCGTTTGGAGCAATTGAGTCTAATTGACGAAAAAAGACTGGCAGCAGTGTGTCATGGCCAGTTGTATCAAAAGATAATGGCAAGAGCATACAACAAAAAGGTGCGTCCCCAAAAATATGAGGTAGGTCAGCAAGTATTGAAACGCCTCCTTCCACATCAGGCTGAAGCAAAAGGCAAGTTCGCCCCAAATTGGCAAGGGTCGTTCATCGTAACGAGAGTGTTGTCCAATGGTGCTTTGTATTTAACAGATATAGAAGGCAAATGTGTAGATATGGCTATCAATTCTGATGCAGTCAAAAGATATTATGTATGATTTCTCTGGTTTAAATTGTGTTTGTTTGTACTTGCCATGTTTTGAAGATTGGAATGACGAAAGCATTTTATTCCGCTATCTAAACACTTTACCCTTTGTTACCCCTTTGAGCCTTATTTATTTCCTTTCATACCCCTCTTTTGGAATCAATAGCAAAGTTTAGAAACACGAACACAAAAGTTAAATAAAGAAGGAAAAGAAGAAAAGAAAAGAAAAAAAAAAAGAGAAAAAAGAAAGAAGAAAGAATGAAAAAAGTGAAAAAAAAGAGAAAAAAGAAAAAGAATAAGAAGAGAAAAAGAGAAAAGTAACAACAAAAAAGAAATTCCTATTTCATGAACTACGTTCGACCTGATTCCTTTTAAGGATACGTAGGCAGCCTCACGGTTTGGTCCCATCCAAATAAAAATTCAAAATCCCCGAGGCAAAGAAACTGGGGCAGAAGTTGTGGCTATATAAACGATCTGATTCCAAAAGTTGTAATTGTAAACCCACTCAATTTGTTTTGAGCCTTTATCCTTTCTTTCTAACCCCATCCAAAAGCCTGCATTACGGTCTAAAGAAAGACCTTTCGACCAATATTTGAGAGTTCCAAGTCAAGCAAGACAGAGGTATGATTCACACCAGGGGCAACACTCCGTGCCGTACAAAGGAAAACAAATAAATGAGAGAGTCTTATTGGTGAAAACCCTCACGGGCACCGTAAGGCGATGGTAAGCTGAGAGAAATTATAAATGAGAGAGTCTTATTGGTGAAAACCTTCACGGGCACCGTAAGGCGATGGTAAGCTGAGAGAAATTATAAATGAGAGAGTCTTATTGGTGAAAACCCTCACGGGCACCGTAAGGCGATGGTAAGCTGAGAGAAATTATAAATGAGAGAGTCTTATTGGTGAAAACCCTCACGGGCACCGTAAGGCGATGGTAAGCTGAGAGAAATTATAAATGAGAGAGTCTTATTGGTGAAAACCCTCACGGGCACCGTAAGGCGATGGTAAGCTGAGAGAAATTATAAATGAGAGAGTCTTATTGGTGAAAACCCTCACGGGCACCGTAAGGCGATGGTAAGCTGAGAGAAATTATAAATGAGAGAGTCTTATTGGTGAAAACCCTCACGGGCACCGTAAGGCGATGGTAAGCTGAGAGAAATTATAAATGAGAGAGTCTTATTGGTGAAAACTCTCACGGGCACCGTAAGGCGATGGTAAGCTGAGAGAAATTATAAATGAGAGAGTCTTATTGGTGAAAACCTTCACGGGCACCGTAAGGCGATGGTAAGCTGAGAGAAATTATAAATGAGAGAGTCTTATTGGTGAAAACCTTCACAGGAACCGTAAGGCGATGGTAAGCTGAGAGAAATAATAAATGGGAGAGTCTTATTGGTGAAAACCTTCACGGGCACCGTAAGGCGATGGTAAGCTGAGAGAAATTATAAATGAGAGAGTCTTATTGGTGAAAACCTTCACAGGAACCGTAAGGCGATGGTAAGCTGAGAGAAATTATAAATGGGAGAGTCTTATTGGTGAAAACCTTCACGGGCACCGTAAGGCGATGGTAAGCAGTGAGAAATCAAAAATGAGAGAGTCTTATTGGTGAAAACCTTCACTGGCACCATAGGGCGACAGTGAGTTGAGAGATGAACAAATGAGAGAGGTCTGTCGGTGAAAACCCTTCAGGACGCCGCAAACCGAACAAGGTCAGTAATCCAGCGAAGAGATTGGGTTATGGAGATCCTGGGCGCAAGATATGACAACTGAAATTTGATTGGTTGAATAGGCTGGGCTGATTAATCCGAAATGCATGTCATGATCATTGGTACCAGATGCCTCACTCAGATAAGTCTCTTTTCCTCTTTCTCCCACAAACAGTCATCTTGTTTTGAATTTTCCTCTTTATTCCTAATTCTCAAAGTCGTTGCATCTCATTTATTTTGGGTTTATTTCTCTAAGGATTTATCAATGTCAGCCTTGTTTAAGTAAGTAAAGAAGGATTCCAAATCTTACTACCAATTTCTGAAATTGCACAAGGCAAAATGAGGCCAAAACATACCAGAAAAGCACAATGCAAAAAGGGGAAATAAGGTGTTAGTGAAAGTTCAAATGGTCGAGTGGTTTGTGAATGTTGTGGAAGATGCAGGGGTTTCAAATGGGAAGGACAGAAATGTAAAACAACGATTTGAGTACAGGTCATTCGGTTCTTTCAGGGTCATGTGGTTGAGAATCAGTCAGAAAGTCGAACAAATTCTTGGCCAATTCAAAGCAGCCAGTTAGAACAAAGCACAGCAGTGGGAAGGCCATCTCCAACAAGAATGCCACAAACTAACCACCACATTTTTAAAACTGATAAAGTTCTCTTTGATTGAAACAGGAGCAGGAAATATCGTTGGTTCCGGAGGAATCCTCCGTAAGGAAAGCATGTACCGAACAGGTTCGGCCGTGAATTTTCAGGACCCTCCTGGATAATGGGATTTAGTTTTCAAGTTCTCAGGACCGACCTGGATAATGGGATTAGTTGTAAAGTTTTCAGCATCCTCCTGAATAATGGGTTTTAGGTTTTAAGTTCTCAAGACCCACCTGGATAATGGGATTTAATTGGAAGTTCTCAGGACCCTCCTGGACAATGGGACTTAGTTAAAATTCAAAACATCCGTGAGTAACAAGATCTAGCATAATCTCTACTTTGAGGACATATAGTTGGCTTTAAGGTTTTCATTCTTACAATGTGACTCAATGCGAAATTTCCAGGACCCTCCTACATAATGGGATTTAGTTTAAATTCTTAGAAATTATGGGTAACATGATTCAATTAACACTCACAGATGAGCCCAGATACCAAACTGGGGCAGAATATTTTCTTTCTTTCGTCTATTTTGTTGTGTTTGCAGGCGCCCACCTGAAGAACAGGGTCAGCTTTCAGTTTACAATTTCAAATCGGGGAGGCATCAGGAGGATCCCGCCTGAAGAATAGGGTCAACTTTCAAGTTCAAGTCGGAGAGGCATCAGGAGAACCCCGCCTGAAGAACGGAGTCAGAATACAGTCTCAAGTTTTTCGCAATCAGGCGCCCACCTGGAGAACGAGGGAACATAGTTAAAGTTGTGGAAATCAGGCGCCCACTGAAGAACAAGGGAACACAGTTCAAGCTTTTGGTAATCAGGCGCCCACTTGGAGAACAAGGGAATACAAATTCAAGTTTTGATAATCAGGCACTCACCTGGAGAACAAGGGAGTACAACTTCAAGTCGTTGAAATCAGGCACCCACTTGGAGAACAAGGGAATACAGATTCAAGTTTTGGTAATCAGGCACCCACCTGGAGAACAAGGGAATACAGTTTCAAGGTGTGGAAATCAGGCTCCCGCCTGGAGAACAAGGGAATGAAATCCAAGCCTCGGCAATCAGGCATCCACCTAGAAAACAAGGGAGCCCATTTCAGAATTCAATCCGTGTTAGCAACAACAGAAATTCGCTTCGGGGGCGCAAGTCAACAGTTCAAGATGCACGATAGAACTGTAGAAGCAACAAGACCAAGTTTGAAGGTGGTAGATAGGATTCTTGTAATTCATAGATCATAGTTTAACTTAACTTCTTTTATTTCTGGTGTAATAAGGAGTTCAGCAGCAGTAACAGCAGCAACGACAGCGAAATCACAGCTTCTCGGTAGTCCCAGCTACCATAACTCCCCGAACTACACTGACCTGATTCCTTTATAGCCAAGTATATGTAGGCAACCTCGGAAGCAAGGTGCAGTCAAATCTTTCAAAAATGCTTCCCATGGAGTATTCAAACGGGCAAAAATCGCTCGTACTTGCTCACTTTATCTTTTCCTGAAAACTCTTCGTGTTTTCGAGCAAAGAGGGGAAGCTGTGAGCACGTGATCTTTGCCCTATATGAATTACTCCTAGAAATTAAAGAAAATAAATTTTTTTCAATTATTTGCAATTTTGTAGGATTTCGTGTTAATTGTTTGCATTTTATGCATGTTTACTTTCGTTTAGAATCATAAAATGTCAAAGTACCTTGAATTGCATTGAGTCGTGTTTTCAGATTTTTAGGATTAATTAGTAAATCAGTTATTTATTTAAAAAATGAGAAAATTACAAAATATGGGTCATTTTCATATTTATGTTTGTTCTAATTGCAAATTAGTAATTTTTCTTTCATTAATTCTAGGTCATTTAGTTAGTTCAATATTAGAAATAGATAACTATTTTAATTCTACATACTAGGTTCTAGTTGGGAGTTTAATCTAGGTTTAGTCTAATTTTATAAGTTAAGGAAAAGAAAAAAGGGAAAAGAAAGAGATGAAATATGTTTGGACCCGAAATTGGGCCAAAACCAATCCCTGGGCCCAAATTCCCCTCCCCAAAACTGACCAGCCCAACCCCTCACACGACCCAGGCCTGTCACCCCTTGAAACGGCATCGTTTTGCCCATCTAAATCCCAACCGTTGATCCTCAATGATCCAACGGTTGGGAACTAATCCTCCCCTATTATTTAAGTGTCGGACCAACCCCCCCAGACCTTAGAAACCCCCCCCCCCCCCCC
>ML258360.1:0-50511 GCA_005239495.1 Nicotiana undulata | reverse complement strand
CTCCCCCCCTCCCCCCAAAGTCCGTCTCTCTTACCTTCTCCTCACCCCCATCCTTGAGCCATCGCCGGCCGCCACCGGAAATTGCCCCACCGCCAATCGACCCCAAAATTACCCCAAGCCATCCCCAGGTCATCCTAAACCCTATCCCACTATCAATTTCCCAAAAAACATAACCAAATTCGTTTGATTTTAGATCGGAAAATCGGCAAAACCCAAAATGTTCATACCAGTGCTCCTTCAAGGTTGCGTCGGCTCGAACTCACATGAGTTAATTGCTCGTGGCATGAGAAATCGACTCATGTTAATTCGATTCAACGCAAAGGTCGCCGGAGTCCGGCCACTTTGTCGTAGGCAGTCCATCACCATCTTTCGTCGAGCCGTCGCAACTCGTCGACTCATTCCGGTTAGAACGAGTCTCCTTTTGTCGTTTCTTTCTACTTTTGCTCTTTTTTCCGTTTCTTCTTTGTGCATTGTTTGCTCGTGTTAATGTAGTTATTATTTTTCTTTTGATCATTTGAGTCTGTTGTGCTTAGGTTAATTGGAGTAGAGTTTTAAACGCATAGGTTAGGTTAATTGATATTGTTAGCCAATTAGTCTTGAATTAGATTAACCCTTAATTGCTTTTAATTCCTGAAAAATAGTTTGAACTATGTGTTAATGGAATATTGGTCAATGAAAGTCAAAATAGGATAGGTTCAGTGTTAATTCAAGAGTTATTCGCCTAAGTGTTTGGTTTTTTCAATCAATTAAGTTGTGCCAATCTTGGTTTTTGTTTGTTAGTACTAATTCATAGGCAATTGGAAGTTTGGGGGGTTCAGTGGTATAAGGAAAAACTTAAGGGGGTTGGGAAATATTTGAATCAAGTTTTAGGTCAAGAGGTATATAGGAAGGTTCTAGAACCTGGGGCAGCTGTCCCCATTGGATGAGCACAAAAATGCTGAGCCAATAAGGGACAGCCAGCTGTCCAGGTAGTTAAAAAAGATGCTTGGGTGAGGGAATAATTCTCATTCTGTTTCTGCAGCACATGGCACTCAAAAAAGGGCTATATAGACCCTTCTTTCACTCAAAAGAGATAGATTGGGAACCCTAGAAAAATACAAAAAGTTCTGCAATAGGATCTTCTCTGATTTCTCATAAGAAAACTTTAAAGAAAGTTTCTGAAATTTTCGAACTCCAAAGAGCAGAAGCATGGTTATTTTCTGCGGTTATATTGCTGATTCCCAAAGATTATCTCTTTGTCTCGTTTGCTTGCTGTAAATCGGGAACATATCTCAAGCTTTGAAGTAGCAAAATGGAGTAAATACCTTTATGTAGTTTATCCTCATGTATTAGAAATGTTTAAGGATTACGTATATTGTTTGAAGTTGTCAGTTTACCCCTTATGTATCTATTTTTCTATTTGTTTCTTCATTCACTATGAAATGAATTGATGGAGTTTTTCAAAAAAGAAAATAGCTCTTATCTTCCATTTTTCTGCTTTTTCATCCGAAATTTTGAAACAACCTCTGAATTATGGTTTATATTGGAAGCTATTTTGAATCACTCTTTTGCTGATGTTTTGTCCTGCTGTTATATCTTCTCAAATTCAGAGGTTTATTTTCTTTTGTTGTTTTGCTACTTCAAGGTACTGATCTCAATCCCTATTGGTGTATCAGTTTTTTAAATGTTATAAGATTAGCTAGTTGCAATCATGGCTTACTTGTGTGTAATAAATGCTTTATGTAGTAGTTGTTCTTTCCAGTTCCAGCCAGCGCTCTTTTCTGTTCAAGTTTATGGATGAAGTCTATATTAATCGTGTTATTTGCATACCTGAATTCCATAGATGCAGATTTTGTGTTATTTTCCACCTGTTTGGTTGCTTACCCCCTGCTTTAATTGTTTTCCTTTGCATAATTTCCTCTTTTGCTAGTGTGCTTTCCATTAAACATCCAACCTGTCAGTTACTTAATTGATCTGAAGTCATGTGGATAAGAATTGTGTTTCTGGCGGAATCTGTCACCTTTGAACAACTCTTTCCATTTAGAGAGTCATAATATTGCCATATTTAAAGGATCTGTCAAAGAAGTTTGTGGGTGTTCACTTTAAAATCAGAGCACAAAATTGAAAGTTTGTAATATATGTAGCATACATTACTTATTAACTTCAGTATTATTTCAAAAATGTGAAATATGTTATTTTTCACTGGAGTTTAGGATCATGAAGTGTGGACAATTGTATGAGTTTGCTATTGAAAATAGAATCTCTGTTTATTATATGTAAGTATGGTATTAGGCTGAACTAGCAGTTATCATTATATGTGTATGGACTATGATATTTAATTGAGTTTATTTTAAATTCTGGGGTTCGAAAGCTCGCTTATGTGTACTTAATGCAATAGGTTTGAATAGGTTGGTGGCCTGGCTAAATTATCAGTTAAGCGGGTTTTGTTCTACTGATACAACTTACCACGTCATATTATACATTTATCTGTGTTAACAATTTCATACACATTGAAACGAATAGGTCATTTGGCTTGAATATTGAAAAATGATAGGTGATAAATGTCTGCATCCATTAACCGTTATCTGCTCAGTGGCAAATACTTTGTTCACACTTTCATTTTGTTTATAAAGGGCTGTTGGATGAGTATATTGTGTTCCCTTTAAATTTACATAGTCATTAAGTTAGTGTATTCATTCGTTACTTTAGCCATTGAGCTTTTAAGATGGAAATGGAAGTTAGAAAGAACAATGAACACGTTAGCATGCTTCAAGCGCGTATTAATAAGCAAATCATCGTGATTGTGTACACGTATGCGTGACATAATTTAAGCACCAATTTTCAAATAAATTTAAGGTACTACACTTAGAATTTTACTAATCAAAGTATACGTTCGCGTTACTTTGAATAATTCTTCTAGTAACTAAATATACCTTTTTATTAAAATTGTGTATACGTTTACGTAACACAAATAAAGATTAAAATCAACACTCGTAGAGACATTTTCGGGACGAACTTCTTAAAATTATCGGAATTGTGTACACGCCCGCGTGACATGATTCCGGTAATGTTTATGACAACAAAACGAAAATACGCGCTTGCGCATTTTATTTATCTCCTTGAATGAGTTCAGTGTCGAGAATTATGTACACGTCCACGTGACATGATTTTAGATACATTTTAAAACTCTACGGGTTTACGCATACGTGACCCGTCTCAAGTAACTCTTTGAATACAAAAGAATAATAAAGCGGTAAAGATATAAAATGCACATAGGTACAAAAAAGTAATTAAATCAGGCCAAGTTTGATCATTAAGCGATCGTTCTAGAACCACGGAACTCGGGAATGCCTAACACCTTCTCCCGGGTTAACAGAATTCCTTACTCGGATTTCTGGTTCACAGACAATTTAAACAGATTCAAAACTTCCTCGATTTGGGATTTAAAATAAACCGGTGGCTTGGGACACCATAAATTATCCCAAGTGGCGACTCTGAATAAATAATTAATCCCATTTCGATTATTGTCACTTTAATTGGAAAAACTCCCGTATTACCCTTACGGGTAAAAAATAGGTGTGACACCCGACAAAGAAGGAAAGAATACATACTAGGTTGGCCATCGTAACTAAGACATTAATGGAAGGGATAGACGGGCAAGACTTCAGCATTGTGCCCCTGATCATTGCAGATGTGTATCGAGCCTTAGAAATGTGTCAACGAGGAGCAAAGCATTTCGAAGGCTGCAACTTATTACTCCAACTTTGGCTCACTGAACATCTGCAAAAGGGTGAATACCGCCAAGACATTCATCGAAGAATTTGGGATGACCATATCGCTTTTCATCACCCAAAGCGAATGAACTATATTCCCGACATGTTCGCTCAGTCGGATTATGCCGAAGGATGGGTTGAATTATTTGGTAACATAATCGAGGATCGGGTTCAATGGATGTTCGAGTGGTTCCGACATATGAGTTCATCATTCGGTCCTGAGACACTTCATTTCTTATACTGATTGGTCTAAAGGGGACATACCCTTACGTCCCTCTGCGAGTTATGAGGCAAGCAGGTAGAAGGAAGTTTGTACCTAGGGTCGAGAAAATGAGTCATCTTCGAGCAGACTTTCAGAATGATGATAGCCCTCACAAGTGCCAAGCTCAGCACCTATGGCACTGCAGGACTATGCTCGAAAAGGACACCATCGAGCAAGACAGGTATCATGCCGGTTGCACTCCTTTCTATCTTGGTTGGTTAGAAGAAGATCTGGGTGGTCGAATCGAGGCGGGATTCGTTCGAGGTCACCGGGTCATAGACGAAAAGGCTGAAGCACAAGTCAAGTACAACCAATTGCGCAAGAGGATCCGTGAATGTGAGGACGATCACCACAAGATACATGAGTCCAACAAAAGGTTGATCGAGGAATTGAAGGACATGGCTGTCAGTGCCAACCAGAGGTTAAGTCACTTGGAGCAAGGTATAGTTGAACTGGAGGAGAAATTCATCAAAAGAATCGAGACTTGCCAAAAGGCTGAAGGAACTGAAAAGGGATACTTAGCCAGAACCTACCTACTCCTGGGACTTCGCGAGTTGGGAAAAATGATCGAGGGAAGCAAGAATGTCGAATCTGGGGAAGGTCCTTCTGGGACCAAGTAGATAGGGGTGTCTTCTTTTCTTCCTTAATGTAATAAGGCCTATAGTGCCTTTTATTTTTGCATATTTAGAGTCGTCTTAAAGATTGTCTATTTTCTATCAATAATATGAGGCATTTAGCATTTTAAGTTCTCCAAATTAATTTGTCTCTAGACCTACCTTGGGCACAAAGAGGTCCCCAACTTAGGATACGCTTTACATTTCCGCATTACGTGCTTAATCTCTGCAATATTTTTCATAATCCTCACTGACTCGGTTACCTTTTGTTTTGTTTCTCTTTTAGTTATTATCCCCTTCCCCAAAGGTTAGTTCGTGCATTCTGGCATCATCCGCTTATCGCACAAGATCCAAGGGCCCTCCTCCTACTCCTCCTCCTAGTCCTCCCCAAGGTAGAAACAAGGGTAAAATTAAGATGGCAGAATCAAATGGTATCAGGAAGGATAATAAAGTTGAACAGGTTGAGACTACTGATGGCCGGGGTATTCAGGCTTTGCATGAGAACATGTCACCATTGGAACAGAAATTATTGAAGTTTCAAGAGGAGCTCGACCAGGTCCGGAATCTGACCAATCTGTCATTTTCCCTCAACACCCCTGACGTCAACCCTACACCACCACAGAATATCCCAAAACAACCAAACCACCCCGTACCTCACCATAACCAAACTCTCCCTGCACCATGCAACACTTTCCCCAACAACACTCCACTATCCATCCACGAACCTCAAAACCCCACGAAGGACCATTTCCATGCCTACAACAATCCCATCTACGTGGAAACTATGACCCATTCCATTCCGCCTATCTCACATACATCCGAATCTGATGAGAAGGACTTGCTTATCAAGAATCTGGCTGAGGAACTTAGAAAGCTGACTAGCCGAGTTCAGGGTGTTGAGGGAGTCAAGGGAATTGAAGGTTTGAACTATGAAGATCTCTGTATACAACATGATGTCGAACTACCTGAGGGGTACAAACCTCCAAAGTTCGAGATGTTTGATGGCACTGGTGATCCGAGGGTCCATCCGAGGACCTACTGTGATAAGTTGGTTGGCGTAGGAAAAGACGAAAGGATCCGCATGAAGCTGTTCATGAGGAGTCTGAAGGGAGACGCACTGTCTTGGTACATCAGCCAAGACCCTAAGAAATGGTCCAACTGGGTAGGCATGGCAACAGACTTCATAGACAGGTTTAGATTCAATACAGAGAACGCACCAGATGTGTTCTACATTCAAAACTTGAATAAGAAACCCACAGAAACCTTTCGCGAGTATGCTACTCGTTGGAGGTCGGAAGCTGCTAAAGTCAGACCTGATTTAGAGGAAGAACAGATGAACAAGTTCTTTGTCCGAGCTCAGGACCCACAATATTATGAACGGCTAATGATGGTTGAAGGCCACAAGTTCTCCGACATTATCAAATTGGGAGAGAGAATTGAAGAAGGTATCAAGAACGGTATGGTTACAAAGTTTGAAGCTTTGCAAGCCACTAACAAAGCTTTGCAATCCGGTGGTGTGTCTAAAAAGAGAGTCGTGGGAGCCGTAATGGTTGCACAACAAGCTAAATCCCCACCCAAATACCAAGTCTACCCAACACCTCCCTTCACATATCAGCCAACCCCGAACTACCAAGCTTCACCGCCCACATACTAATCTCCACCACCCACATATCAACCTACCCCACATAGATATTCACAACCCGCTCCCGTCTACAACACCTATAATTCCCAGCCACCTCACTATCAATCACCCCCTACCCGCCAAAACTTCCCTAGGCCTCGCCCTAACTTTGATCGCCGCCCTCCAAAGCAATATACCCCCATAGCCGAGCCCATCGACCAGTTGTATGAAAAACTCAAAGTTACTGGTTACGTTACACCTATCCCTGCTGCCACCCCTGAGAACCCTTCTCAGTGGGTTAACCCAAACAAATTTTGTGCATACCATTCTGGCATGAAAGGACACACCATCGAAGAATGCCACTCTCTGAAAGATAAGATACAAACCCTCATCGATAACAAGATTATTATGGCAAAAGATCCCGCTCCAAACACCCGCAATAACCCTTTACCATACCATAAGTGTGGAGGTATCCATATGATTGAAGTAGATGATGATTGGGACCCCGAGGGGTCAATTGGGTTGATCACAGAAGGCGATGACCCAAAGAAACCTGTAGTCACTCTCAACCTGATCATAGTCCAGATTCATCCATCTGAGAATGCCCAGGTGAATATGTCTATCCCATTTGAGTTTGAAGCAGCACCGCCTGCAGAGGCGAAGGCGCCAGTGCCAATTGAAGTTGAGTTTGTATCTCCAGCAAACGCACCAACACCACTCGAGGTTGCAATCCTGCCACCCCTAACATACACTCCGGTTGAAGTAAGAATGAAAACGCCAATTCCAGTAGCAATGTCAACCACACCACCTTTATATTCAGATGTTATCCCTTGAGATTATACATCCGAGGAAACAAGGAAAGGTAAAAACAAGTTTGAGGAAGCCATCGCAGCACAAGGTATGACGAGAACTAGTAGAGTCTATACCCCTAAGCATATGGCCGAGTCAAGAAAGCAAGCTTCCTACCGGCCTCCCCTCATTGAAGCAGGTTCCGATGATCTTTGGAGGAAAATACAGGCTAAGGAGTATTCGGTCATCAACCAACTAAACAAGACACCATCGCAGATATCTATTCTCTCTTTGTTGCAGAATTCTGAGACGCACATAAATGCTTTACTAAAGGTGTTGAGCGAAGCATACGTGCCGAACAACATCACTAGTGGAGAAATGGCCAACATGGTGGGACACGTATTGGAAAGTCACAAAATTACCTTCCACAAAGACGAGTTGCCACCCGAGGTATTGGGACACAACAAACTGCTGCACATCACTGTGCAATGTGAAGATCATTTGATTACAAGGATCTTGATCGATGGAGGTTCCAGCCTCAATATTTTCCCGGTGATAACACTCAAGAAATTGGGTAAAGGACTACACGAGATAAGAGAAGGAGCAATCAACGTGAAAGCCTTCGACGATTCCCAGAGATCTACTATGGGAGAAATCAGTTTATGCCTACATATGGGGCCAACTTGGTTCGAAGTGGACTTTCAGGTGATAGATGTCCCGACGTCTTACAATCTGTTGTTAGGACGACCTTGGATCCATGATGTTGGGGCCGTGGCGTCAACACTACATCACGCAGTGAAATTCGAGTGGAATCACCAAGAGGTGGTCATTCATGGTGGCGGTAGCAACCCTATTTATAGTCTCCAGACTATCCCTGTGATCGATGGAAGAAGAAAGCTGGGTGGAAGAACCTACCACCATATTGAACGGGTCAATGCTATAGACAAGGATAAGTGGTGGGATAGCAAGATCAATAGTATCCTGAACTGGAGAGGATACGAGTCAGGCAAAGGGCTCTGTAAGAACCTCCAAAGGATCACGAAGCCCATAAAGCTCAAGAAGCATGGTACTACTTTCGGTCTAGGGTATGAGTACACATGGGAAGAGTTCAGAAACTGGTCGCCACCATGGCTCGATCATTACTACCCTCTGGAGCAGCCAGTACCTCATCTGGAGCTGACTTTCAAGCAGGCTGACATTATCTACGGGTCAGACGAAGAGGAAGCACTTGCAGCAATGAGGGATTTGTTTCTAGAAGACTAGGACATGGATTGTTGTGTTATTCTCGAGGAGGAAGGGGAGAAAGGCCCTTCCATATAGGCAGTGAGCAAGGGAACCTATCTCAAGAATTGGTCTGTCCGGACGACCAAAGCCCGCCGAGCCTCGGGGTAGCAAGGCTAAAAACAAGCATTATTTACTGCTTAACTAAATGAATTTTCTTCTTTTCTGCATTTTCAATTCCTACAATAAGATCTCCAATGTTCAAAAAAGTTATTCAATTTATCAAAGCATTTCCAATTACCTTATGAATCCTATATTTATTGTTACCGTTTTCTCTCATTACTTTATCTATACAGCATTACTATTACTTGTCTTGATGAACCGATGACTGTGACGTGCAATGAGACAACGCAACAAATGGACATTAATTCAGACAAGGATGATATACCGGATGAGATTGTTAAAGAGGTCGAAAACTTCGAGGACAGACCCAAGTTCAACCTGGACGAGACTGAGGTTATCAATCTGGGAGATTCAGAGAACGTCAAGGAAACACGCATCACCATTCATTTATCGTCGTCAGAAAAGAAAGAATATACAGAGTTTCTAAAGGAGTACGAGGACATATTTGCATGGTCGTATGATGACATGACTGGCCTAAATACATCTATTGTGGCTCACAAACTGCCGACTAATCCGAGATGTCCGCCGGTAAAGCAAAAGCTCAGAAAATTCAAACCTGACATGAGTTTGAAAATCAAAGAAGAAGTTACCAAGTAGATCAACGCCAAAGTTCTCTGGGTAGTTGAGTACCCGACATGGTTAGCCAAAATTGTACTTGTGTCGAATAAGGACGGGAAGGTCAGAGTCTGTGTCGACTACCGGGATCTCAACTGGGCCAGTCCGAAAGACAACTTCCCTTTGCCAAACATACACATTCTGATTGACAACTGCGCCAAACATGAATTACAATCCTTCGTAGATTGCTTCGCTGGTTATCATCAGATTTGGATGGACGAGGAAGATGCTGAGAAAACGACGTTCATTACGCCATGGGGAGTGTACTGTTACAAGATGATGTCGTTCGGTCTAAAGAATGCAGGGGCTACCTACATGAGAGTTATGACTACCATATTCCATGACATGATACACAAAGAGATCGAGGTGTATGTGGACGACGTCATTATTAAATCAAAGAAAGTTGCTGACCACATGGAGGATTTGAGGAAGTTCTTCAACAGGTTGAGAAAATACAATCTGAAGCTGAACCCCGCGAAGTGCGCATTCGGGGTCCCTGCTGGGAAATTGCTAGGATTCATTGTAAGCCGCCGAGGAATAGAGTTGGATCCATCCAAGGTCAAGGCCATTTAGGAATTTCCACCACCAAGGAACAAGAAAGATATTATAAGCTTCTTGGGAAGGCTTAATTACATCAGCCGATTCATAGCACAGTCTACAGTCATTTGTGAGCCGATCTTCAAGATGCTGAAGAAGGACGCCACTACTAAGTGGACCGAGGATTGTCAAAAGGCTTTCGACAGAATCAAAGAGTACCTTTCAACACCGCTAGTCCTGGTACTGCCTGAGCCGGGTAGACCTCTGCTACTCTACCTTGCAGTGTTGGATGGAGCTTTCTCGGTCAACATGATGAAACAGGGAGGAAAGAGCAAGCGATTTACTATCTCAGCAAGAAGTTCACTCCGTATGAGGCTCGGTATTCTTTATTCGAATGCACTTGTTGCGCTTTGACTTGGGTCGCACAAAAGTTGAGGCACTACTTCTATGCCTACACAACATATCTCATATCAAGAATGGATCCACTAAAGTACATCTTCCAGAAGCCTATGCCCACTGGCAAGCTAGCCAAGTGGAAAATCCCGGTGAGCGAGTTCGATATTATCTACATAACTGAAAAGGCCGTCAAGGGGCAGGCATTAGCAGACCATCTTGCTGAAAATCTTGTGGACGGAGAATACGAACCACTGAAAACATATTTTCCTAATGAAGAGGTACGTTCGTAGGAGAAGACATTGTAGAATCATTCGACGGTTGGAGGATGTTCTTTGATGGAGCAGCAAACTTCAAGGGCATTGGTATTGGAGTAGTCCTAGTATCAGAGACTGGTCAGCATTATCCGGTATCCGCAAAACTCAGATTTCCCTGCACCAACAACATGGCTGAATATGAGGCCTGCATCTTAGGGCTCAACATGGCCATTGACATGAACATCCAAGAGTTGTTAGTGATTGGTGACTCAGACTTATTGGTACATCAGGTATAAGGAGAATGGGCAACCAAAAATTCCAAGATACCACCCTATCTACATCACGTTGGGGAGTTGAGAAAGAGGTTCACAAAGATAGAGTTCCGGCATGTCCCCAGAGCCCAGAATGAGTTCGCCGATGCTCTGGCTACCTTGTCATCTGTGATTCAGCATCCAGACAAAACTTTCAATTACCCCATTCCAGTGAAAATTCACAATCAGTCGGCCTACTGTGCCCATGTCGAAGAAGAAGCAGACGGAAATCCTTGGTTCCATGACATCAATGAATATTTGGCAAAAGGAGAATACCCGGAGCTTGCAAATGCCACTCAGAAGCGCACACTGCGGAGATTGTCTAACAATTTCTTTCACAACGGAGGAATCTTGTATAGGAGGACTCCTGATTTGGGGTTATTAAGGTGCGTCGACGCAAAGGAAGCATCAAAACTATTGGAAGATATTCATGCTAGGACCTACGGTCCACATATGAATGGGTTTGTATTAGCAAAGAAGATACTCCAAGCGGGTTACTTCTGGATGACCATGGAAACAGATTGCATCCAGTACGTCCGAAAATGCCACCGCTGTCAGATACATGGAGATATGATAAAAGTACCTCTGAGTGAGCTTAACGCAACAAGTTCACCATGGCCGTTCGCCGCCTGGGGCATGGACGTCATTGGACCTATCAAGCTTGCCGCCTCCAACGGACACAAGTTTATTTTGGTTGCCATTGATTACTTTACTAAATGGGTCAAAGCAGCCTCCTGCAATGCAGTTACCAAGAAAGTCATGGTCGGCTTTGTCCTCTACCGCGTTATTTGTCGGTTCGGAGTTCCAGAGTCAATCATCACCAACAATGGTCCTAATCTCAACATTGACATGATGAAAGCCATGTGTGAAACATTCAAGATCAAACACAAGAACTCCACAGCTTACAGACCTCAGATGAATGGATCTATAGAAGCCGCTAACAAAAACATCAAGAAGATATTAGGGAAGATGATAGAAAGGCACAAGCAATGGCATGAGAAGTTATCATTCGCCTTATTAGGATACCGCACCACGGTCCGCACATCAACCGGGGCAACTCCCTACATGCTGGTTTACAGTATAGAGGCTGTTATTCCTATTGAAGTTGAAATTTCATATCTGAGAATTATACAAGAAACTGAGCTCAACGACGCAGAATAGGTAAAAACCGTTATGAGAAACTAGACCTCATAGACGGGAAGAGAATGAATGTAGTTTGTCATGGTCAACTCTACCTGAACAGAATGACTAGAGCCTTGAAAAATAAAGTCAAGCCGAGACGATTCACGCCAGGGCAGCTGGTGTTAAAGAAAATCTTTCCACATCAAGACGAAGCAAAAGGGAAGTTCTCTCCCAACTGGCAGGGTCCGTACATGGTTCACAGAGTGCTGATAGGAGGAGCACTTATACTTGCAGAAATGGACGGAGAAGTTTGGCCGAAACCAATCAATTCAGATGCAGTCAAGCGCTACTATGTGTAATTCCTTATGCTTTTGTCAACAATGCAAATTGAACTACGCCTGACCTGATTCCCGTTTAAGAGAGGATACGTAGGCAGCCCTATGGGTTCGGTCACAATTCAATACAAATTTCATTTTCCCCCCATAATTGGAAACTAGGGCAGAATTTTGAGAAGGACACTCAAAATTCTGAAGCAAGCAGCAGTCCGGAAGCATCAACCCAGCCAACTGGGGCAGACTTTTGAGGAGGACCCTCAAAATTCTGAAGCAAGTTCAGCCGATCGCCGAGCAAGTAGCAGTCAGAAGAATTCACCTATCAAACTGGGGCAGAATTTTGAGGAGGACCCTCAAAATTCTGTAGCAAGAGGTTGCAATGCCTCGAACCGCGTCACGGTCGTCGGTTCATCTAAAAACTAATTTAGATTATATGCTTATATTATATCTTTACAAAACCATGCATATTTATTTTTGAAACAGCTTGTTTAGCAAACGCTACCCCCAACGGTACAGACAGTATCATCTGCGAGCAGACAAGTCAAGAAAAGCCGGCCGGGATACGAACTAACCTTCCCCCCTTTATAGAACTTACAATTTTGCTTTGGATGCAGGCACAATGATTTCAAGACATATCATCCACCCGAAAGACATACAGTGTTCAAAGACATGCTCCTCAAACTCGTCGCACATGCCAACATTTGTTATCATCACAAACGATGTTTCATTACCACAATGCTCTACCGCAACTTATTACCAGCTAATAATTTTTGTTGTCAGTCTTTTAATACTGCATAAGGCTACCATTCTGCCTTCCGAGGTTAAACGCTACCTCCATCTGTATCTGCATTGCATAAGGCTACCATTCTTCCTTCCGAGGTTAAACACTACCTCTATCTACATCTGCATTACATAAGGCTAACTTTCTGCCTTCCGAGACTAAACGCTGTCTCCATCTGCATTTTATTTATTGCATAAGGCTACCATTCTGCCTTCCGAGGTTAAACGCTACCTCCATCTGTATCTGCATTGCATAAGGCTACCATTCTTCCTTCCGAGGTTAAACACTACCTCTATCTACATCTGCATTGCATAAGGCTAACTTTCTGCCTTCCGAGACTAAACGCTGTCTCCATCTGCATTTTATTTATTGCATAAGGCTACCATTCTGCCTTCCGAAGTTAAACGCTACCTCCATCTGCATCTGTATTACATAAGGCTACCTTTCTTCCTTCCGAGACTAAACGTTGTCTCCATCTGC
The DNA here is from genome assembly GCA_005239495.1 of Nicotiana undulata. Taxonomy (NCBI): domain Eukaryota; kingdom Viridiplantae; phylum Streptophyta; class Magnoliopsida; order Solanales; family Solanaceae; genus Nicotiana; species Nicotiana undulata. The sequence goes on along the minus strand of ML258360.1, from coordinate 37,241 downwards.
ATTTTATTTATTGCGTAAGGCTACCATTCTGCCTTCCGAGGTTAAACGCTACCTCCATCTGCATCTTCATTGCATAAGGCTACCTTTCTGCCTTTCGAGACTAAGCGTTGTCTCCATCTACATTTTGTTCATTGCATAAGGCTATTCTGCCTTCCGAGACTAAACATTGTCTCCATCTGCATTTTGTTCATTGCATAAGGCTACCATTCTGCCTTCCGAGGTTAAACGCTACCTCCCCTTTACTTTTCAAAGCCACTATTGTCTCTACCATTATCTACTTCCCTTCCTTTCGGGTTAAGCTCCGCCCATTTAATTCGCAAGACTAAGCTTTGTCTTGTTAGCATCATACTATTGCATTTTTTCATGGGCTGAAATATCGCGAACCTATCCAAAGGCGTCATCGTTCAGAGGCATCATCTTCATGGCCCGAGAACATCATTTCATGGCCCGCGGATCTCATTTTATCAGTTTGCATGTCATTATTCAAAGGCATCAGGGTTTAGAGGCACCATCCTCATGGCCCGAGAACATCATTTCATAGCCTCAGAATCCCGCGTCAAGCGATTCATGGCCCAGGACATCATGGTCTAAGGACGTCATCCTCAACCGTCTAAAGACAACACTCATAGTCCAATGGGAATCTGCATCATTTTTAAATTACGCACAATATATGCTTGTTATTCGTTTGTAGGAAATTCGGCTAGGAACAGCCAACCAGGCAGGAGAGGACCGCTCCAGTTCTCCTAACTAGCCCATAAACCATTGTTGCTCACCTTGCTTTGCACCTTGCGCCCGTCCTTATAAAACGTCACTGGTATACTTCGCCGGTGACTCCTGAACTACATACGACCTGATTCCTGTAAAACCAGGGATATTTAGGCGATTCAAAAACTAGGTTACGACCTAAATCTTTCATACTATCTCTATTCGGTCAAAATTGGCCATCATATCTTTACCCGACAACTCTTTCATCCTTCCCGGGTAAAGAAGAGCAGCTGTTGATACCCAATTTTTCCTCAAATTATTTTCAAAATTGCATATCTTCTTTCAAAATCACTCTTTGTAGTAATTGATATTTTTCCATAATTTTCCATATTTTTATCAATTTATTTTCCTATTTATTTAGTATTTTATATTCAATAGTTATTCATAAATTGTATTATAAATAATTTCAAAGTGTTCCCCGGCTCAATATTTCATTTTTAACCCTATTAGGATTTAATTATTTCACAAATTAATCAATTTTCTATAATTACGCAAATTTTGCAATTTTAGCCTAATTATACATTTATGCTATTTTAATTCGATAATTAGTCATTTTATATTTTAATATTAGATAATTATCTTAATTTTCATCTTTGTAGCATTAATTTCATTTTGTATAATTATTAGCTATTTTTATAATTATTTATTTGATTTTAATGGGTATTTAATAATTAACCATTTTTATTTAAAACATAGCCTAAATTATATCCAACCCACCTGATTTAATTAACCCAATTAACCCAGTCCAAAGTCTAATACCTACCCGGCCCAACCCTGTGATCAATCTGAGTCGTTGATCAATTTGAATCAATGGCCCAGATTACTGGTTACCATAATTAACTCCTACCACTACCCCAATCGACCCCTCATTTTCCCAAGATTTGTTCTCTCTCTATCTCTCTCTGTTACTCTCTAGCTCTCTCTAGAAGCTTCCTTGGCTTCTCCCCTCCGATGGGGTCTGTCCATCTTCTCCGGTTGGTTCTCACCGGAAACCTTGGTTCTTATATATCTCTTGGTTATCTACCCACCTCTCACCGGTCCAGTGATGCCCTGGGGTCCTCAGACGAAATTGGAGCGGTTCTCTTGCCTCCCATGGTCCCATGCCACTTTCCGGCCTCCCCGTCTGTTTGAGTAAGAAACTACAACCTTCTCCGGCTTAAGTCGGCGGCGTCTTTGAGGTTCTTCCTACTTCTCTGGGTTCCACAAACCCTAACCCTATGTCTTTCGATTTATTCTAGATATAATCATAAACCCCTTTCAAAATGATTTTTTGCTTCTACTTTTAGTATTATTCTATGTTTCTCTCTATGATTTAATGACTGATTCAAGATGCCTTTCATTTTTTACTTGCTCTACTGAAAACCCTAAGTATTCCCTAAAACTCTAAATCTATCTGTGACTAATATGTTGTTTGAGCTTTTACTACTCATAAATGTTACGCTCCTCTATGACTTATATCTTGTTGTTGTTGTTAAGGTTCATTGCCTCTATGTTTCTATTATGTTTAACCTCCTTGTTCGTCTATGAACCTGTGTGATCCCTGTTTTTCCTAAGGTTTTCAATTTGTTATACTACTTGCCTAAGGTTTTCCCTGATTTTCATGCTAGTCATTGCTTGATAAATTCGATTACTTGCTGTACAGACTTTACATAGCATCCTATAGTAATTCTGTGATCTGTGACATCTTTTCTCAAGATTGTAACCTATATGTGTTTTCCTTAAAACCTTCTACTGATTTTCAATGTCCTTACTTATGTGATACTTTCCCTGATTATACTTGATTCCCTGTTATTTTAATTGCAATCGAGATTCCCTCGACTAATTTTCAGAATTAAAATCATACTTTGCCTTATGAATATGCTATTAGTTTTACTTTCCTTAATTATGTGTTATGTACTTGGCCTTTATTGTATGCTACATGATGTTACTACTCCTATTGGGGGTAAAATCAGTTTATAGTTGATTCCTTTTCCCTTATTTAACTATGATTGTCCCGTTTGAACTTGACTCCCTAATTAAAGGGAGTCCAGGTCTTTAATTGATACTGATTGAGTATTATTTCCATAATTATGTTAGACTAGTACTCCTTACCTTATTTCTTGACTCGTTTTCAGAATTATAAATACTCTACTCTCTTTAGCATTAAAAAAAAGAGACATACGAACACACACACACACACAAAGAACACTCATATTGCGCTGAACTCTCTCTTGCTTTCCTATACATTCTCTCTTGCTTCTCTTATTGATTATTGGCTACTCAGTCGGTTGAAAGCCAAGATTAAGTAACTTATTGTTGCTCTGTTGTTTTGCATACTACTGTCCTATTGCTCTACTTCTCTGCACCTTGTTGTTCTATTCTCACTCATGACTGGTATGTTTCTAGTTTAAGTTTATAGCATCCAACTCAATATGTTTCTGTTTGTATTAAGGTTCCTGTTGTTTCTCTTATGCTTCTACTTATGGTTCTGCTGCTTGCCTTGCAATTAGCATATTTGCTTTGTCCATGAGATCTCTCATTCCCTCTATGTTTAGCATGTCTACTTGTCTATGGGATTCCCCTTTCCTTTTAGTCTAGCATGTCTATTGCTTTCCTTGTATGATCCACTATGATTCTGCCTGATTCCTATGAAACTAGCCTACCTGTTTTATCTATGTGACTGCTCTTCCTCTTATTTCAGCATGTCCAGTGTTTTCTTATATGTTTTCATCATGAACCTGCCTGACTCCTAACACTATAAGCATGTATTCATGATACTTAGTTGCTATATAATCCTGAACCTGATGTGTGTCTCTATGTGATACTCCCCCCCAATCTAATACTGTTAAACTCTTAGCATGAATACATTTGTTATGGATGTAACTATTTGAGTCTTGTGAGACTTCTCTGATGTTAACTTGGATGCCACTATGTTCTCACTACTTGTCCCCAACCCCCTTTCCCCTACTTGTGTTTGCTTCCTGAACTATGTACGCTTTTCAGAGTTATTTCTTTTCCTCCTCAAACTGGTTTTTACAAACTCATGTGTTGTTCTCTAAAGCTGTCTTTCAAAACAATTTCAGAAAAACCTTTTCAACTCAATTCTTTTAAAACTATAAGCACATCTCACTACTCTTAGTCTCTAAGTTCAGCCCCTTCGTGTGAGCACTGCCTTGGGGACCATTTAAGTAGCCATTGAACTCTGACACACAAGGTTGGCATTCCACACTGCACTTACTCATTCCCGGCTAGGGAACTTGGGTGTGGGCACTGCCTGGGATCCTCTGAGGTCCTTAGGAACTCTGACACGCCTGGGTTACAAAGGTCATGGCATAAGCATGTTTGGATCTGGACTTGGGCCTACTGTTAGGCTCCCTATAGTATAACTTCTTGATTTTCTTATTTATTTATGTAATTTGTGCAATGATGGTCTGTAATAATTAATTGTAAAAAACGACTCTGGGGTTGGATAGTGAAATGGGTGGGGTTATGCATGCTTAGTATAATTATGGGTAGAAACCATGCTATATGATTTATTTTCCATATGTGTGCAATAGTCACCATGCTTAGGAGTACTTGCCATGCATGCATTAGAGAACATGTTTAGGCCTGTTTATTTTAGCATCTCTACCATACTCATGTTCATCTAGAAATCCTGTTCACAGTTAAATAACAATAAAAGGACGTTATAATGTTACTGCCTCTTCATTTTCACGATTACTACATCTAGAAATCCTATTTTAGGTTAAAAACATTAACTGTCAATATTTGCATTAGAGACCATGTTACCTTAGGATTTCATTCTTAGCATGCTCATGTTATCTATGCCAAACTCATGTGTTAAAATATACTAAACTGAACACTTAGAAACCATGTGCTAGGTTCATCAACTTAACAAATGACGCCTCTGTACGCTCTGTTTCGAGTCAAAAAAATGGGTTAATAAATGAATCTCGCTAAAAAATAGATTTTGACTGCTGAAAACGTTCCTTGCATTTAGAAAAGATTGCATAGGTGTGCATCATTCTACACTATGCCTGCATTTAGATATCTTGTTTTAGGACCTGCATCCATACTCGTTTGAACACTAACTTCCTCGTTACGACTAAGTTCAAAACGGATTCATCCTGCCTATTTACTATTTTCTAAAGGCTAAAACAGAGTAACTGGAGTATTTTTAACACGCCTAGGCAAGCCTTAGGTACTTAGTTTATCAAAACTGGAAAAACTGTTTATGTGCATTGGCTGACTAATTATAAAAATTCTAAAACTGGCAAAATACTGCTTCTGAAATTCAGTAATCATACTGTCCTGCTGTAGTATTCTCACTTAAACATCCTGCTTTAGGTTTTGAAATTCGAGACCTCATTTGTGTTTGACTCGTGCTATTCATGTGTATAATTTGTGGAGGGATATATGAGCCTCATATCTGCTTCTGTGTGTTCCCCATATTTGTAGTCCTAATTGTTTTATTTGCCGCTTAGAATTTTGTCCTTTAAACCTAGGGGTTCAGCCTAGTACCTACCCTTTAGGAATAGTAGTCCTAGCCTCCTCCGGGACCGATAGGATGGGACGGGTAATAGCACGCAATACGTTTCGTGACCAACACACGTTTTAAATACCTTCGTGGGGTGGGAAAGGGTAGAATATGGATATGATGACCGGTGCGCTAATACCACGTGTAGCTCTGCCTATCGGGTATTGCATTGATGTGATCCATATTACTTTAAACCTAGGACGTCTCTTCTAAAATATTTACTTTCGATTTCTTTCAACCTTTTAATAAACTTCAATACTTGTTTGAAATCCCCTCTTATATGAGCCTTATTTGTTATTTGCTTATCGTCCGAATTCACGAAACCATTTGGCCGGGAACCACATTTGTGGATCCTGAGGGGTGCCTAATACCTTCCCCTTGGGATAACCTCAAGCCCTTACCCAATCTCAGGTAACGCAGACTAGTCTTACGAGTTAACTAATCTAGGTGCCCTAACGCACCATAAAAATCGTTAGGTGGCGACTCTTCCTTTTAACCCTTTTAGCCTTCAAAAGGAGTTGTCCAAAATGTCATAAACCCAATCTCTCCGCTTTAAGAGGGGAAAAAGGGGGCGTGACACTTATAGGAATCAATTCGATATGAAAATACTAAATTTCCCAATTAAATCTGAAAATCAACCCAAAAATCAACAATGGGTCCCATGTCTCGGAACCCGACAAAAGTTACTAAATATGAGCGCCCATTCAACCACGAGTCTAACCATACCAAATTTACCGAATTCTGACATCAACTCGACCTCCAAATCCTAAATTTTACATTGAAATACCTAGGCACAAATTCTCAAATTACACCTCAAAAACACGTAATCTAGTCGGAATACTCAATGATAATTCAATGTTATTGACTAAAAATGTCATAAGCGACTTACCTAAAGAATTCTCATGAATCCCCTCTGAAATATCGCCTCAAACCGTGCTTGAAAAGTCCAAAATGAGAATAAATCTCGGACCCTTCGAATATATTTTGCCAAGGGGTTCCGCACCTGCGACTCACTTGCCATATTTACGGTCTCGCAGGTGCGAGGCTTTTCTTCCCACTATGGATTCCACCGCTTCTGCGGACTCGCTTATGCGGCTACAGTGCCACTTCTTCGAAGCACCTCCCCTTCTTCATTTTCGCTTCTGCGACTGGCCTGTCGCAGATGCGACTCCACTTCTGCGATCGTCCATACGCAGTTGCGACCACTTCCTTTCCTAGCCGAGTCTGCTTACATGACAATATTGTCGCTTCTACGGTCACGCACCTGCGTCCTATTCCATCGCAGGTGCGATCGCACCAGAGCTGGAAAGTTTCCAAGAATACTCTTAAGTCAAATTTTCAATCTGTTAACCATCTGGAATCCATTCGAGGCCCCCGATACCTCAACCAATTAAACCAACAAGTCCTAAAACACGATACGAACTTAGTCGAGCCCCCAAATCACATTAAACCACATCAAAAGCACGACGCACCCAAATTCAAGCCTAAGGAAAACTAACAAATTCCAATTTCTACATTCTATGTCGTAACCTATCAAATCAATTCCGATTGACCTGAAATTTTGCACAAAAGTCATAAATGGTATAAAGGACTATTAAAATTTCTAGAACTAGATTCTAACCCCTATATAAATAAAGTCAACTCCCGGTCAAACTTCTAAACCTTCCATTTTTAACTTTCGCCAATTGAAGACAAAATCAACCATAGACTTCCAAATAAATATGTGTACACACTCCTACATCCAAAAGCACCATACGGAGCTGCTAGAATCATCAAAACTCTATTCGGGGCCATTTATAACATCCGATCAACTATTTCAACTTATGATTTAAATCTTGGAACTAAGTGTTCCAATTCATTCCAAAACTTCCCCGATAAATTACCTAATCATAATTGAGCATAAAATATTCAGTAAAATGGGAAATAAGGCTATAATATAAAAACGACCGGCCGGATCGTTACATTCTCCCCTTGATAAGAAAACGCGCGTCCTCGAACGAGTTTAGAATCATACGTGGAGCCTCAAATAGGTGTGGATATTTTCTCTGCATCCCCTCCTAGGTCTCCCAGGTATCATTTTCGATTGGGTGGCCTCTCCACTGCACTTTCACTGAAGCTATGTTTTTGACCTCAACTTTCGAACCTGCCGGTCAAAAATAGCCATCGGCTCCACATCAGAAGTCAAATCACCATCCAACTGAACCGTACTGAAATCCAAAACATGAGATGGATCTCCAACATACTTTCGGAGAATGGATATATGAAATACTGGATGAACACCCGATAGACTAAGCACAAATGCAAGTTCATAAGCCATCTCTCCAATCCTCTTAAGTATTTCAAAATGCCCAATATAACGAGGATTCAACTTGCCCTTCTCCTCAAACCTCATAACAACCTTCATACGAAACTCGTAGTAATACCTTCTCTCCTACCATGTAAGCAATATCGTGAACCTTCCAGTCGGCATAACTCTTTTATCTAGACTACGGCGTGCGACGTTGATCCTGAATCAATTTAGCCTTTCTCCAAATCATTTTAAACTAAATCAATACCCAATAGCCTAGCCTCACCCGGCTCAAACCAACCCATTGGAGACTGATATCGTCTCCCATACAATGCCTCATATGGAGCCATCTGAATGCACGACTAGTAGCTATTGTTGTAGGCAAACTCCGCGAGTGGAAGAAACTGATACCAAGAACCCCCAAAATCTATAACACAAGCGCGTAACATATCTTCTAATATCTAAATAGTGCGCTCGGACCGTCTGTCCGTCTGAGGGTGAAATGTTGTACTCAATTTAAACTTTGTGCCTAACTCTCGCTACACTGCTCTCCAAAATTGTGAAGTATAATGTGTGCCCCTATCTGAAATGATAGACACCGAAACACAGTGAAGGTGAACAATCTCGCGGATATAGATCTCAGCCAACAACTCTGAGGAATAAGTAGTACTGCCTGGAATAAATGAATGGACTTGGTCAAACAATCCACAATCACCCAAATAGCATCAAACTTTCTCGAATTCCGTGGGAGTCCAACTACGAAGTCCATGGCAATACGCTCCCACTTCCACTCCAGAATTTCAAGTCTCTGAAGCAATTCACTCAGTTTGTGATGCTCATACTTCACTTGATTATAGTTTAAACACCAAGCTACAAACCCCACTATATCATTCATCATCTTTCTCCACCAATAGTGATGTCTCAAGTGATTATACTCTTTGCAACACCCGAATGAATGGAATATCGTGAACACTGGGCCTGCTCAAGAATCAACTCTCACATTCCATCTACATTTGGCATAAAAATCCGACCCGACATACTCAACATCCCATCATCTCCAATAGTAACATCTTTGGCATCGCCGTGCTGAACTGTATCCTTCAGGAAAAACAAATGGGGATCATCATACTGGCGCTCTCTGATGTGGTCATATAGGGAAGTCAGAGAAACCACACAAGCTAGACCCCGACTGGGCTCCGAAACATCTAATCTTATGAACTGGTTGACCAAGGTCTGAACATCAACTGCAAGAGGTATTTCACCAATAAAAATGAATGCAAGGCTACACATGCTCACCGCCTTTCTACTCAACGCATCTTCCAACACATTTTCCTTCCTGAGATGATACAGGATGGTAATATCATAGTCCTTTAGCAGCTCCAACCATCTCCGCTACCTCAAATTTAGATTTGTTTTGTTTGAACAAGTGTTGGAGACTCCGATGACCTGTAAATACCTCACAAGACACACTGTAGATATAATGCCTCCAAATCTTCAATACATGAACGATGGTTGCCAACTCCAAATCATGAACAAGGTAGTTCTTCTTATAAGGCTTCAACTGACGCGAACATAATCGATCACTCTACCATCCAGCATCAAGACACACCCAATACCGAGCCGAGATGCATCACAATACATTGTATAAGAGCCTGAAGATAAAGGCAAAACTAGAACTGTAGTGTGGTCAAGGAAGTCTCGAGCTTTTGAAGGCCCTCCTCAAACTCATCCAACCATAAGAATGGAGCACCTTTCAGGGTCAATTTTGTCATAGGAATTACAATAGACAAGAATCCCTCCACAAAGCAACGATAGTACCGCGGACCGCAAAAAATCGACCGTGGTCCGCGGTCAGTCACTTAAGCTGGGCTCAGGAAGGAGTCACCGCGGTCCGCGAAAATCGACCGCGGCCGCAGTGAGGCATGTTCAGAGAGGCACTTTGAAGTAACTTGCCTTCGCAGACCGCGAAAAGATGACCGCGGCCGCGAAGCAAGGTTCAGAGACCTGTTTTTCTATACTTAGCCAAATTTCTTGTGTCAAAATCACCCTACAACATCCAAAAACCAGTTAGTGCAAAAATGAATCCCATTCTACCAAGAAAAAAAAATAAAGACACATGGGTTGCCTCCCATGAAGCGCCTGATTTAACGTCGTGGCACGACGCATGTTACCAAGATCATTTCAAATGAAGAAGTGCCACCACGTGGCTGTCATCGACCTTGCCAAGATAGTGCTTGACCCGGTGACCATTTACTCTGAAGACTTCACCACTTTTGTTCTTGAGGTCAAGATCCCCAAACGGAGTAACAAATACCACTTCAAAAGGTCCGCTCCATTTGGATTTGAGTTTTCCTGGGAATAACCTCAACCGAGAATTGAATAATAATACCAAATCCCCAACCTTGAACTCTTTTCCTCGAGCATATTTGTCATGTAGGTACTTCATTTTGTCCTTATACAAGGACGAGCTGGAGTATGCATGGAATCTAAACTCATCCAACTCATTCAATTGCTCCACCCGAATATTTGCAGCTACATCCCATTCCAAATTCAACTTTTTCAAGGCCCACATAGCCTTGTGCTCCAATTCCACCGGAAGGTGGCAAGCTTTTCCGAAAACCAAACGATACGGGATCCCATGTGATGCATGACATATTCGTCAATCTCCCCATTACCCTGGATAATAGACCCGAGATACTTAAAACTCGCTCTATTGGGCATAACTTGATCATCAAGCTTAACCTCTACATTTGTATCATAGGTCTCGTCACTGTACTTGCACTCCAAGTATTCTGTCTTGGTTCTACTCAGTTTGAATCCTTTAGACTCCAAGGTTTGTCTCCAAACCTCCAACCTTGCATTAACTCAGCTATGCATCTCGTCAATCAACATGATATCATCAACAAATAGCATGCACCAAGTCACCTCCCCTTGGATGTGACGCGACAGTACGTCCATCGCAAAGGCAAACAAAAATGGACTAAGAGCCCATACCTGGTGCAACCCTATCACCACAGGGAAATGGTCTGAGTCACCACCCACAGTCCTCACCCAAGTCTTAGCATCATCATACATATCCTTAATCACCCTAATGTACGCTACCGGAATGCCGCTAACCTCCAAAAACTTCCACAGGACCTCCCTCGAAACTTTATCGTATGCCTTCTCAAGGTCAATAAACACCATATGCAAATCCTTCTTCCTTTCCCTGTACTTCTCCACTAATCTCCTTACCAGATGAATCGCATCCATAGTCGAACACCCCGGCATAAATCCAAACTGATTCTTGGAAATAGACACATACCTCCTCACCCTGGCCTCCACCACTCTCTCCCAAACCTTCATAGTGTGACTCAATAACTTCATACCCCTATAATTGTTGCACTTTTGGATATCACCCTTGTTCTTGTAAAGCGGAACCATCGTACTCCACCTCCATTCTTCGGGCATCTTCTTTGCCTTAAAAATAACATTAAACATCCTAGTGAGACACTCCAAACCTGCCCGCCTTGCGCTCTTCTAGAATTCCACCAGGATTTTGTCTGGCCCCGTTGCTCTTCCCCTGCATATCTTACGCATCGCTCCTGCCACCTCCTCTACCATAAACCGCCGACAGTACCCAAAATCCCGCCGACTCTCGGAGTTCTCCAACTCACCCAGCACAATGTGTCTATCTCCCTCCTCATTCAACAGTTTATGGAAGTATGTCTGCCATCTTCTCCTAATGAGTGCTCGCCCATCAACACTTTACCATCCTCGTCCTTGATGCATTTGACTTGGTCTAAGTCACGGGCTTTCCTCTACCTCACCTTGCCAACCGGTACAACCTCTTTTCCCCACCTTTGCCCTCGCGTTTTCGTAAAAACAAGCAAATGTTGTGTTCTTAGTCGTCGTAACTGCTAACTTTGCCTCTTTCTTTGACTTTATGGAACACTCCCGATAAGTCCTTTTTTCTCCTCGTTTGTACTCTCTAGATATTTTAGTAAACTTATCAGTTACAATACAACACAATACAGTCTACCCAGATAGCAAAATATTAATTAACAACCGCAAATAATACAATCTATCCAAATATTGTATTTATAAAATGATACAATATAATACAATGGTCATGACCCCAAACCCACTATAGTTCGTGATGGCACCCAACGTCACTGTTAGGCAAGACAACGGTGAACTATCTGCTTAATTATTTATTTTATTATTTTTAAAATCATAAGCTTTATTAAGCAAAGGATTCAATGCGTTTAAAAATCACGAATAGTTAAAATATTAGTAAGATATAAAATAAAAGATGACAATATTAAGCCGACAATATTAATCACTAGAGTATCCCCAAAACCTGATGTCACAAGTGCATGAGCATTTACTAAGGAGTACAATAATAATACAACATCTGTCTGAAATGTAAATAAGATAGGCTACAGTAAATAGTACGATGGAGACTCCGTGGGCTACGATACATAGCCTGGAATACAGCTCACCAAAAGTCTCCTCATCAACTACGCCTTCGCGCCAAGATGACCACCAAATGAACATGTCAGATCCTGCACATTTAATGAAGAAGTATAGCATGAGTACGTAAATCAACGCATACTGAGTAAGTATCTAGACAAACCACGGAGAAGTAGTGATGAGGGGTCGACATCGACACTTACTAGAAGTCCAATAAAGCAGTATGATAAATCATAAATGGATATGAAGCACAACAGTAATAATGGGGTAGGGCTGTAATTTACATAATCTTTCAATATTTCTATTAAAGATATAAATTTCTCAATCTCGTATTCTATCGCAACAGATCAGATATATCAAGTGCCAGTACCAAACTGATAAGGAATACCATATAAAATGCCAGGCATCAGTAGAAGGAAAAATCTCGCGAATATTCAAACTGATAGCGATAAAACGCACGATTATGCCGAGGTCGTACGACCCGATCTAGAGTGGTGTGTACACTGCCAAAGGTCAATCGGCACGAACCAGAGATGCATCTCAATATCTTTCCGAGGCGTTCGGCCTGCTCCACAAGAAAGGAAGAAACTTATCTAATTACGAATCATGTGCTTACAATACAAGTCCCTGAGCATAAAGTGGATATACCATTTACCGTTTATCAAATATTTTTCCAACAACTAATATATATTTCTAAATTAATTTCAATTATATATTCACTTAATTAAGCTAGCAAAAATGAGTTCAAATAATTCAAATATTACATGATATCTAAGTCTACGCGGACATAAACATGCTTTAGCTACGTACGGAATCTTGTCACGTCGTGCGTACGTAGCACCCACAACTAGTAGCACATAACAATTACATCACCTAAGGGTAGTTTCCCCCTCACAAGGTTAGACAAGAGACTTATCTCGCTTCAAAATTCGATAACTAGCTCCAATGCCCCTCCAAAACCTCTAATCGATGCCCATCGATCCGAAACTAGTCAAACAACTTGCAAACTGATAAAAATATACCTTAAAACTCTTGATTAATCAATTTATACATTTATCAACTCTGCTCAGAAAGTCAATAAAGTCAACCCACTGGCCCACATGCATGTATTCCGAAAACTTTTGAAGATAAACATTACCCATAGCACTACGAACTCAATTATATCATTTATTTCCAATTTCATGTCTAATTTCGTGGTCGAAATAAAAAATACCATTTCTACGTTTTCTTCCAAAAATTCCACAATTTCTATCAAACTCCATGTTAAAATCCATATATAACCCATGTATTTTATCTCGAAACAAGTAGGAACAACTTACCTAGTGATATATGGAGAAAATGATTTTCAAGAATCACCCCAAATCGCACCACATGTGCCCCAAGAACTTAAAAGTGAAGAATGAGCTCCAAACCCCGAAATTAGATGTTTAATATACCTGCCAGGCCTCCTTCATCGCGATCACAGTCATAAGCACGCGACCGTGGTTAACAAAAGTTCAAGCAACATTTCCTTCATTGCGATTGCGGCCAAAATCCTGCGATCGCAATGTACAATTTGTGTTTTCTTCTCACAGATATCCTTCAGTATAATGGCCATAACGTTTGTACAAATGTCCAAATGACAAATGGTTTAATTTTTTTAAAACTAGATTCACAGGGATACAACTTTCGTTTTTGGATCATCTACAACGTCCTTATGAATAACAAGATATAAGCTTCCAAAGTCAGAACTCTAACAACAGAAATTCGTTCTACGCGGTCGCGACCTTCCTTCTGCAATCGCGATTCACAAGGCCTGGAACAACACTTTGCTCTTCGCGATCGCGGTCCAAACCTCCCCATCTCATTTCACACCCTCGGCACCAGTTATCAACAGTTCCAAAAGGTCTAAAAGTGGTCCGAAATTGCCCCAAAATTCACCCAGGTCCAAGGAACCCCATTCAATCATTCTAACAAAATTTATATCCTATGCATGCTTGTCCGAAGGCTCGAAACACAAATTACAAACCAAGATTTAAAGATCAAACTCAATTTCTTAAACTCTCCTAACTTTCAAACCTTCATTATTCGCCGAGCGCGTCTGAATCGCACGATACATTCTGGAATGGCGCCAATTGTTTACGTGCAAGTCACAAATCACGATGTGAACCTATTCCAAGGCTCGGAACCCAAACGCACATCGGTAACACCAAATTACACTTCAATCTAAACTTAGGAAATTTTAAAATCTTCAAAATGTCAACATTCTATATTAAGCGTTGAAATGCCCCCGGATCACCCGATACTCAACCCGAACATACGCCTAAGTCCAAAATTATCATACGAACCTATGGGAACCTTCGAATCCCGATTCCGAGGTCTTTTACTCAAAATTCAAACCCTGGCCAACTCTTTCAACTTAACGCTTTTAAATTTCGAATTTTCTTTCCAAATCAACTCCAAATTTCCCAAAATTCAATTCTGATCACACGTACGAGTCATAATACCTGAAGTGAAGCTACTCAAGGCCGCAAACTGCCGAACGATGCGCTAGAGCTCAAAATAATCGGCCGGGTATGATAGCTCCATAGACAAGAATAAAACTTTAAAAGAACCAAGAAAGCCATTCACAAGGTCTCAAGCTAAGGAGAAGCAAGACAAAGTTGTTGGGCTTCAATGGGAGATCAAGAAGGTGCTAATGGTGGAAGAACAACTCAAGAATTATGGAGATGATTTAGCTAAGTGCTACACTCATTTCATGGTCCAAGTACAAGAGGAGATAGATTGGGGTCCAAGCACCAGCCAAAGAGGGCCTAAATTAGGCGTCTAAATCACCATAAATCAGCTCAAGGAGGGGCGGCCGAGACACAGGACAAGGAGTTAAAGTTCTTTATTTTGTTTCCTAGTTTGTTAGGACATATTTGATGTTTTCCTAGGTAGTTAAGGTTTTGTTTTTATTTTCTTAAGATTATTGGAATTACTTTTCAAGATTGACTTGGTTTTTATTTCCTAGAGTTTTACATTTTCCTATGGTAGTTGGACTTGTTGTCCAATGTAGTTTAGGACTTTATTTTCTTAATTTTTAGGTAGAATTTCGTGACCCCCTTCCTATATAAAGGGGTATCTTCTTTGCTTTTAGACTTAGACTATTATTAATAAAAATTATGAGATTTTTCTTGCACTCTTATGTGTGGCTACTCTTGGATCTATTCTTCAACCTTTAATAATCAATTTAAGGTGGTAATATTAAATTCTTTCAAAATCCTAGATCACTTATAGGTATTCAAGAAAGGTGATAAGTTTAGGCTTATTGTTGTTCTTGTTATTCTAAAAGGCCGGGTTTCACAATCTATCTCTTATTTTTAAATCTCTGCCAAAGGCGATTAGTTCTTCGTTAGCTAATTGTTGTTGTTAGGATTCAAATTCAAAGAATAGACTTCTTGAATTCAATAAACTCTTTCTTGAATTCAATCTATCTTAAATTTTTCGTCTTTTTTTTTTTGTTTCTTTATTTTCTTTTAGTTTTCGCATGTTTCTTGATTTTTCTTTAGTAATTCTTGGACCCATATCGTATTGTTAACAAATGGTATCAGAGCATAGGCTAATCAATATTTCAATCTTGATAATCTTGGGAGGTTCTTGAGCAAAACAAAAAAAACAAAAATCAGCCCAAAAAAGAAGTGTTAGCTCATTATTATTTTTAGAATTCAAGTATTATTTGGTTTCCAAGTCAAGAAAGGAGATAAGAAGAGGGGATCCTTGTTCTTGAAGATTAAAGAAACTTCTTTCCTTACTCTTGTGGGTTTTGGGTTTCCTAAATTTTTTTATTTTTTTTTCCTACCAACCAATTCCTATTCTTCCACGGTTTGGTCATTCACTTTTCTTTCTTTTTCTAAACTCCATATTCTTATCACTAACGGTTGTGACTAGTAAGGTTTATTAATAAATCTAAAGATTAACAGCTAAGAATCGCAGTGAGTGGAAAAAGGCAAGAGAGGTGAGAACACCAGAGGGAAAATCAAAATTGAGAGATATATATTTCTTTATTCAAGATGTCTCGTACAGGTAGTGATAATGAACAAAAGTTTCTTCAAGAAGCTGAAATCAAAGAAAGGAATGATTTCACCTTGCAAGTTATGTACCAACAATTTGAAAGGTGGAATTTGCAATTCCAAGAGATGAGGGACACCATTGCTGAGAAAAATATTACAATAGCTGAACTTAGTAGGGGAAATATTTCTAGACCCCAAGCTAGGAGAAATGTACCCCCTGCTCCCATTGTAAATCAAGAAAACCCTATCGACGATTTTAATTATGATGTTGATTATGAGAGGGTCGGAAGAGATAGGAGGGGACAAAGAGGAAGACTAGAGGATGATAATATGAGTAGTATAAAGATGAAGATTGCATCTTTCAAGGGAACAAGGGATCAAGAATTGTACCTTGATTGGGAGAGAAAAGTTGAAGCCATCTTTGACTGCCACAACTATTCTGAGGGTAAGAAGGTAAAACTTGTTGTTGTTGAGTTTTCTGACTATGCAGCAATCTGGTGGAAAAATCTTTCTAGGGACAGATTGCAAGAAGGACAAGCACTCGTTGCTACATGGGCTGAGATGAAGAGGGTAATGAGGAAGAGATTTATTCCATCACACTTTCAAAGAGATCTACAACAACGTCTTCAAACTTTGAGGCAAGGGTCCATGTCTGTAGATGAGTACTTTAAGGCTATGGATATGGCTATGATCCAAGCTAATTGTATGGAGGAATAGGAGGCTACAATGGCTAGGTTTTTGAATGGTTTAAATAAGGAAATTGTTGATGTAGTCGAATTACAATAATATGTAACTTTAGATGAGTTAGTTGAATTAGCTGTAAACGTAGAAAGACAAAACAAAAGGAGACAACAATCCAGCTCATGGAGAAGCCGGCCAACTGCTATTCCAAAGAAGCAATGGCCGAAATCTGAGGAGACACCTACTCTTAAATTCAATGAAGACAAGGAAATGAGAAAATTAGAATCCAAGGATGGGGGTAAGCCTTTTATGCCAAAAACTTCTACTTTTACTTCTTCTATTCAATGTCTCAAGTGTCAAGGGAGAGGGCATAAGGCTTATGAATGCCCAAGTAGAAGAAACATTCTAATCAAAGAGGATGAGGGATATGAGAGAACTTTGTAGAGGGTGAAGAAGGAGAAAAGATGGAGTACATTGATAGTGGGGTGAATTTTCTGGTTAGGAGGCTTATGCACATTAATTTGGGTCACTCTAATGAAGAACAAAGGGAAAACACATTCCGTACCCGATGTGAGATTAAGATAAAATATGTTCTATGATATTGATAATGGGAGTTATGCAAATGTTGTGAGTGCATATTTGGTGGAAAAGTTAGGGTTGAAACGGACGAAGCACCCTAGACCTTATAGGTTGAAATGGTTCAATGATAGTGGAGAGGTCTAGGTGAACAAGAAATTCATGGTCTCCTTCAAGATTGGAAGGTACGATGACGAAGTTCTATGTGATATAGTACCCATGCAAGCTTGCCATATCTTGTTGGGGCCCATGGAAGTATGATAGGAGTGCTTTACACGATGGGAGGAAAAATAGATACTCTCTTGAGCATAATGGAAAGAAATACATTCTTGCACCTTTAACTCCTTCCCAAGTGTATGAAGATAAAAAAAAGATGAAAGAATCAATGGGGAAACATGGGGAGGGATCAAAATAAGAGACATAAAGGAATGAAAAAGTGTCGTGTGAGGAGAGGGGGCAGAAAAGAGAGAAAGGAAAAGGTGGGGAAGAGTAAAAAAAAAGAGCATTGGTGAGATGAAAGAGGCTAAGATCGAAAAAAATGTGAGCCTTGCAAAAACCAAAGAGTGTTTAATTGCAAAAAAAATAGGGGTTGCCTTTTATCTTGCTCACTTATAAGGAAGTTCTGATTAATAATGATTCACTAACATCCCCTTTGCCTAGTGTTATTTCTAATCTTTTGCAGGATTTTGAAGATGAGAGGATCTTCCTAAAGGTTTACCACCTTTAAGAGGAATGGAGCATCAAATTGATTTTGTGTCGGGATCACAAGCTCCTTATAGGCCTGCTTATAGGAACAATCCCAAAGAAACAATAGAATTGCAAAGACAAGTAGAGGAGCTGCTTGATAAGGGATTTGTAAGAGAAAGCATGTGCCCGTGCTTTTGGCGCCCAAGAAGGATGGTATTGGAGGATGTGTGTGGATTGTCGCACCATTAATAAAATAACGGTAAAGTATCGTCATCCTATTCCTCGTTTAGATGATATGCTTGACCAATTGTATGATTCTCAAATATTCTCTAAAATTGATTTGAAGAGTGGATATCACCAAATTAGAATGAATCATGGAGATGAGTGGAAAACTGCCTTTAAAACTAAATATGGATTGTATGAATGGTTAGTGATGCCGTTTGGGTTAAGTAATGCGCCTAGTACATTCATGAGGTTAATGAAGCATATCTTTAAGGATTTTCATGCAAAATTATAGTCGTTTATTTTGATGATATTCTGATCTTTTCAAAATCTTTATAAGAGCATGTCAAACATTTGAAACAAGTTTGTAATGTGCTTAGAGAGAAACAATTGTATACAAATCTATCCAAGTGCACTTTTTGTGTAGATAAGGTAGTTTTATTGGGTTTTGTTGTGAGTTCTAGAGGTGTTAAGGTAGATGAAGATAAAATCAAAGCGATTAAAGACTGGCCTACACCTAAGAGCATTACTGAAGTTAGAAGTTTTCATGGACTTGCCAGCTTTTATAGGAGATTTATAGAGATTTTAGTTCAACTGCTGCACCTTTAACCGAAGTCATTAAGAAGGATAAGGTCTTTGATTGGGAAAATAACAAGAGCATGCATTTAATATTTTGAAGGATAAATTGTGTTCTGCTCCTTTATTACAATTATCTGATTTTAATAAGTCCTTTGAAATTGAATGTGATGCATCTGGTAGAGGTATTGGGGTTGTTTTAATGCAAGATTCTAGACCAATCGCTTATTTTAGTGAGAAGTTGAATGGGGCTGCATTGAAATATTTTTCTTATGATAAAGAATTGTATGCCTTGGTAAGGGCTCTTGCTACATGGCAGTATTATTTGTGGCCAATGGAGTTTGTGATAAATATTGACCAGGAGTCTTTAAGATACTTGAAAAGCCAAGGTAAAATTAGTAGAAGACATGCCAAATGGGTTGAATTCATTGAGACATTCCCTTATTTGATTAGCTACAAGCAAGGTAAAGACAATATAGTTGCGGATGCGCTTTCAAGAAGGTACGCTCATGTTTCTACTCTTACTTCTAAATTGATGGGATTTGATCATATAAAGGATTTATATGTTGATGGTTCTTATTTTGATGTAGCATTTTCGGCATGTTTAAATGGGCCTTTTGAGAAGTACAATCTGAAATATGTTTTTTTTTAAAGAGAATAAGCTTTGTGTCCCTAATTGTTCTTTACGAGAAGTTTTTGTGAGGGAAGCACAGTGTGGGGGGTTTATGGGTCACTTTGGTGTGCCTAAAACACTTGACATCCTTGCTGAATTTTTTTTTGGCCTAATATGAGAAAAGATGTAGAACGATTTTGTGTTCAATGTCTTGAATGCAAACAAGCTAAATCTAAAGTGTTGCCACATGGTTTATACACGCCATTACTTTTTCCTATTTCACCTTGGGTTGATATTTCTATGGACTTTGTGTTAGGATTGCCTAGAACAAGGTATGGTAAAGATAGCATCTTTGTTGTGGTAGATAGGTTCTCAAAAATGGCTCGTTTTATTCCTTGTTTAAAGACTAATGATGCTTCTCATGTTGCTGATTCATTTGTTAGAGAAGTTGTTAAATTGCATGGTATACCTTGAACTTTTGTTAGTGATAGGGATGCTAAGTTTCTAAGCCACTTTTGGCGTGTGCTTTGGGGAAAATTGGGAACAAAATTATTATTTTCTACTTCTTGTCATCCACAAACTGATGGGAAAACTGAGGTAGAAAATAGAACCTTAGGAAATATGTTAAGGGCTCTTCTAAAAGGAAAATTAACTTCTTGGGAGGATCACTTGCCAATGGTAGAATTTGCTTACAATCGAACTGTTCATTCATCTACTGGTTATTCTCCTTTTGAAGTTGTTTATGGCTTTAGCCCCCTTAAACCCCTTGACTTATTGCCTTTTCCTACTAATGAGATGGTTAGTCTTGATAAAAAAAAAAAAAAAGCTGATTTGATGAAGACTATTCATGAGCATAGAAGACTCGCAATTGAGAGGAAGAATGAGAAAACAACTTTCAAGAAAATAAAGGTCGAAAACTAGTTATCTTTGAGCCTGGTGATTTGGTTTAGGTTCATAGGAGGAAGGAGAGATTTCTTTCAAAAAGAAAGACAAAATTGAACCCTAGAAGAGATGGGTCATTTAAAGTACTTGAAAGGATTGGAGATAATGAATACAAATTGGACATTCCAGGTGAGTTTCAAGTAATTGCTACTTTCAATGTTGCTGACATATCCTTTTTTGATGTAGGTTCAAATTCGTGGACGAATTATTTTCAAGAGCAGGAGAATGATAGCTCCACGGACAAGGATAAAGCTTTAGAAGCATCAAGAAAACCATTCACAAGGCCCAAGCTAAGGAGAAGCAAGGCAAGGTTGTCGGGCTTCAATGGGAGATCAAAAAGGAGCTAATGGTGGAATAACAGCTCAAGAATTATGGAGATGATTTAGCTAATTGCTACACTCAATTCATGGTCCAAGTCCAAATCCAAGAGAAGGTAGATTGGGGTCCAAGCACCAGCTAAAGAGGGCCTAAATTAGGCGTCTAAATCACCATAAATCAGCTCAAGAAGGGGCGGCCATGACATAGGACAGGGAATTAAAGTTTCTTATTTTGTTTGCTAGTTTGTTAAGACATATTTGATGCTTTCCTAGGTAGTTAAGGTTTTGTTTTTATTTTCCTAAGATTATTGGAATTACTTTCCAAGATTGACTTGGTTTTTATTAGCTAGAATTTTACCTTTTCCTATGGTAGTTGGACTTGTTGTTCAAAGTAGTTTAGGACATTATTTCCTTAATTTTTAGGTAGAATTTCGTGACCCCTACCTATATAAAAGGGGATCTTCTTATCTTTGAGAGTTAGACTATTATTAATAAAAATTGTGAGATTTTTCTTGCACATTTGTGTGTGGCTACTCTTGGATCTATTCTTCAACCTTCAAGAATCAACTTAAGGTGGTAAGATTAAATTCTTTCAAAATCTTAGATCACTTCTAGGTATTCAAGAAAGGTGATAAGTTTAGGCTTATTGTTGTTCTTGTTATTCTAAATGGTCGGGTTTCACAATCTATCTCTTGTTTTTAAATCTCTATCAAAGGCAATTAGTTCTTCGTTAGCTAATTATTGTTGTTAGGATTCAACTTCAAGAATAGACTTCTTGAATTCAATCTATCCTTAATTTTCCGTCTTTTTTTGTTTCTTTATTTTCTTTTAGTCTCCGCACGTTTCTTGATTTTTCTTTAATAATTCTTGGACCCATATCGTATTGTTATCAGGCTTGGTACAATAATACAACACAATACAATACTATACAATGCACTATAACACGATGGACAATAACTATCCAAACAAGCTGTAAATATTTGTTTGTTTTCAACCTCTTCCGTTTGTCGTTTGCTTTGTCACCAGTGTTCTGTCTCCATTCACATAATCCTTAGCAACTCAATTAATTATTTTGGGATCAACCTTGTCCTGTTCTCTTTATTTATCCTCTTCATTGAACTTGAAGAAAAATAACAATTAAGTTTGGATTTATGATAGTATAATATCATAATACTGTTGTTTTATAGCACTATATGACGTGTTTAAAAAGGCCGACAAGAAATGAAAAATATAAAAACTGTACGATAAAACTTGTACTATTTTTAAATATTAAAGAGACTGACTTGATTGGTTTGATAAAACGTTTTAGAAATTGCATATGGTTTAATTTATTCATAATTGAAAATCAACTAAAAAGGAACCGTGAACGTTGTGTTAACTTGCACAAGTTGGTGGACAAATGTTGTATTTTTGGAAATGAGAAGTGAGGACTGAATTAACTATTGAATTGTTGTACATGATTAAAATTCTTTTTTTTATTAGGTTAAGTTTTGAAAGTCGCAGCAGGAATCAATTACTGAGTTATTGTACTATGTATTCTGTTAGGACCACATGATAATCTAATACTGCCATACAAATTAGAATATTGACCTGCCTTATTGCAAATAAAGCGATAAGTTCCACGTCAGGATGTGAAATAATTGAACACGAATTGGTCACACAAGCATGAGGCGTGTTTACAATGTATTGATACTGATAGTTTGTGGACTAACATGAATTTTACAATATTAACCATATCCTCATATAATTTTATATCAAGCTATTTGTGTCAAACTTCTTATATTTCAACGTTAAAAATGACACGGCCGCCTTATTTGGTCACTCCTTAATTTGTACACGTTTTATTTTTGTCTTTCATCCATACCTTTTTCTTTGTTAAAAGGTTTTTAAAAAGATGATTTTGCCCTAATAAAAAACTATTGACAAAACTGCAGACTACATGATAAAATTTCAGCATGTTTTGGTATGAAATTTTAGTAAATAAACTAAATAACTTCATCATGCAGTAGCAAAAACTCATTAGAAAATTGCATACTACAGAACAAAAACTTAAGCATGTTTAGTCTGATGTTTTAGCAAATGAACTAAAAACATTCGGCTTGATTGGACTGAAGTTTCGGATAAAACTCATGACAGAACTATAGACGGCATGACAAAACTTCAGCATGTTTTGGTATGTAGTTTTAGCAAATGAACTAAATAACTTTAGCATGCACTAGCAAAAACTCACTAGAAAACTACATACTGCAGGACAAAAATTTAAGCATGTTTAGTCTGAAGTTTTAGCAAATGAACTAAAAAAAATTTAGCTTGTTTAGACTGAAGCTTCGAACAAAACTCACGACAAAATTGTAGACTGCAGGACAATACTTTAGCATGTTTTGGTATGAAGTTTTAGCACATGAACGAAATAACTTCACATACATTAGCAAAAACTCATTAGAAAATTATACTGCGGAAAAAAAACTTAAGCGTGTTTAGTCTGAATTTTAAGCAAATGAATTAAAAAATTTCAGCATGCTTAGACTAAAGATTCGATTATAACTCATGACAAAACTGTAGATTGCAGGATAAATAGCTTGAACATGCATTAGCATGAGTTGTAGCTTCAGTGTGAAATTTTTCACAAATAAGGTTGCAGATCATGCGAATAATGCGTGATGCAGGTTTTATATCTTTTGTCAGGGCTATAATTGTCATATTATTATAAAAATTTTGTCAGCTTACTACCAAATTAATAATTTTTAAAAATATGATACATATTAAAAAGTAACACAAATATAGGGTACGACTGCATCTAGTGGTAGTTGTTGGCATTCAATGGCCATTTACTACCCAAAAAAAGAACTTGGTGACACAATACACGATCCATTTAATATATAAATTATACATAAAAAAGACTTGCTAAACATTTATGCCACAATTAGTTAGCGACGGGTGGAATCGAGCCTAATTAGGGCATCACAAGGATTTAACCACGATTTTGGCGTTCATGGTAACATTCATTTAACCATGGTCGCCATTCTAATCACCATGATTAAAGGCTAATTATTAGCGAGGAAAAGGATAATTCATTTAAATGTGAATATTTACCCATGGAGCGCGTGACCAAATCTTTTATACTTTCTCAAAAAACAAAAAAAGACATTCCTGATCAAATGTTCCCAACAGGTGGGACGTGGAGGGAAACCTATAGAAATAAGTAAAACAAACAATAGATACCATTTACCAACAATTAGACATTAATCGTGTTATAAAAAGTAGCAGAAAAATTATTAATGACATACAATGTTGGGGGAAAACCTGGACGAAAGTAATGATGTACCATGATGCCAAATTATAGCATCTTCCGCGACCTTTATGAGCAACAACATAAGCATTTTTTATACATAAAAATAATTATTGTAATGACATTTATAAATATATTTTTTAAACTTTTTCATAATCTCTCATTTAATGTATTATATCAAGTTTGGACTTAAAATTTTTTAATGGTCAAATATGTTTTATAGCCCGTAAAAGTTAATAACTCAGATCAAACCAAAGCAAAATTAAATCAATCCTAATGCTGACAAAATAAAAGTCCAATTCAATACTAGGAATGACAATAGTGTCAAATATTTATTTTTTAGTTTTGCCTTGGATTAGATAATAAAAATGCATAACTTATTTTGGTTATTATTTAATCATGTAATTAATATTTAATTCTTATTAATCGTACTTATTTTAGCATGAATTAGTATTTTTATATTATGTTTACTTTTATTATAGCTTATTAATTAACAATATTTATTTTATGCGACTTGTTGAGTATTTTAATATATATCATCACTCATCTCATTTTATTTTGTGTTATTTTCTTGGATAACTTCTTATATAGTTTTATTCTACTAGGACTAAAGAAATATTAGAGCACAACTTGCATACATTATGCTATGAAAATTTTACAGGAAAAAATCCGAAAAATCTAAAAAATCTGAGATTGAAAAATCCGACTTTGTTGGTTTGGTTTAGTTTATAGATTTGAAAATTCGAGATAATTGGTTTGATTTGTTAATTAAAAAACCAGAACCAACCCGCCTATGTACACCTCTAACAAGGAATATATATTGCATCTTCTACTTCAGTTTACAATTAACCCACGCCAAAAGTCCACACGGGGGCAGTGTCATACTATTTTCAGCCGAATTTCACATTAATTGAGCTAAAGAAGACTAATTAGATTTAACTATTTGCATTTCCCTGTAGGTGCTAGAGAAGTTAATAATCAACTAAAAACAAAAGTGCCCATTCTATATGAAAGAAATGCAGCAAAAGCATCACTAACTAGAACAAACTAGTGCTCCATTTGTTATTAAACACTTTGAAAACTAGCATAAGCAGTGGAAAAGCTCCACTGCCATATTACAGATTACATGAGGCAGAGCATATTGTCATGCCATTATTTCATACATAGACTACAGATTAGCAGTTAGGACTTAGATAACAGCAACCTTGGACTTCTCGAGATCATTCTCCACTTTGTTTACATATTCAGATTCTCCTTCACAAATAAAAGTTCCATTAGCACTGAAATAGTTGCAACCCTTCGTGCCTGCGCAACAGTTAGTGCATATTTGATTATCCTTTTTTTCCTCTGTACGCGGGCAAATCTCATAGGCAATTCTTCCATCACAATTCCGAGGACAAGCCTTTGGATTACTAGGATCAGACTCTCCTTCGCAAACAAAAGTTCCATCAGCACTGAAATAGTTACAACCCTTTGTGCCTGCGCAACAATTGGTGCATATTCGATTATTCTTCTTTTCTTCTGAACGTGGACAAACTCCATAGGCAATTCTTCCATCACAGTTCCGGGGACAAGCCTTTGGATTTCTAGGATCAGACTCTCCTTCGCAAACAAAAGTTCCATCAGCACTGAAATAGTTACATCCCTTTGTGCCTGCGCAACAGTTAGTGCAGATTTGATTGTTCTTCTTTTCTTCTGAACGCGGGCAAACCCCATAGGCAATTCTTGGATCACAATTTAGGGTACAAGCTTTTGGATTTCTTGGATCAGACTCTCCTTCGCAAATAAAAGTTCCATTAGCACTGAAATAGTTGCAACCCTTCGTGCCTGCACAACAGTTGGTGCATATTTGATTATCATTTTTTTCTTCTGTACGCGGGCAAATCTCATAGGCAATTCTTCCATCACAATTCCGAGGACAAGCCTTTGGATTACTAGGATCAGACTCTCCTTCGCAAACAAAAGTCCCATCAACACTGAAATAGTTACAACCCTTTGTGCCTGCGCAACAATTGGTGCATATTCGATTATTCTTCTTTTCTTCTGAACGTGGACAAACTCCATAGGCAATTCTTCCATCACAGTTCCGGGGACAAGCCTTTGGATTTCTAGGATCAGACTCTCCTTCGCAAACAAAAGTTCCATCAGCACTGAAATAGTTACAACCCTTTGTGCCTGCGCAACAATTGGTGCATATTCGATTATTCTTCTTTTCTTCTGAACGTGGACAAACTCCATAGGCAATTCTTCCATCACAGTTCCGGGGACAAGCCTTTGGATTTCTAGGATCAGACTCTCCTTCGCAAACAAAAGTTCCATCAGCACTGAAATAGTTACATCCCTTTGTGCCTGCGCAACAGTTGGTGCAGATTTGATTGTTCTTCTTTTCTTCTGAACGCGGGCAAACCCCATAGGCAATTCTTGGATCACAATTTAGGGTACAAGCCTTGGCATCTGCATGTTCCACATTGCTTACAAGCAGAGACATTCCTACAACATAGCCAAATTAATTACCTTATGAGTATTGCACAATGGATTAAAGTAGTTGGGTAAGAGAGAAACTTAAAAAAAATGAAATACATAAAATCCTCCTTAAAAGTAGTTTGTTTAAACAAGTTAGAACCTTCAATTACGTAGGAGTCTTATTACCCTCGTGAACTCGTTTGAAGTGATATTATTATTCCATATAACGTCCAGACAGTCGCAAATTTAGATGGATACCTGTGGGTGCTTGAGCACCCATTATTTTTTACCAAATTTAGTAAATCTGCTTAGACAATTATGAAAATATTTAAATAAATATTGAGTGATCCACAACTAAACTCTTTTTTCCTTTTCTTTCGATTTTTTTACGGGCGAGCACTTAAAGAGAGTGGTGAAAAATATGTTTGAAATTTTATCTTTTTCAGTAAAATTTTCGTTTCTTAAAAGTCTTTTTCTTTCATTTTTCTTTATCATCATTTATTTTCTCCATCCTTACTCATGTACCCCCACTGTGCCCACGCGGAACAAATTCTCAGGGCATAAACATACAACTCACCTACACCCAATGAGTCTCCAGCGAAAGAGACAAAGGAGACCAAACAGTAAAAGAAAAAAGAATAAAATAAGGGGAGAAACATAAAAATAAAAATAAAAAATTAAAGATCAAAGGTTTTTTAATGAAAATGACATGTGGCATAACAAGATTGGCGCGTGACAATTATTATCTTTCTTAGAACTAGGGTAAGCCAAGAAAGAAAGTAATAATACCACTTTAAGCGAGTTAAGGGGTAATAGGACTCTCACAAAGTTAAAAGGTTAGTAACAGACTAAAGCAGAAATTCGAGGGGATTTTATGTATTTTCCCTTAAAGAAAGCTGAAAAGAAGAGCCTTACCAAGTAAGAGGAGGAGAGCAAGGAAACTAACTCTGTGAACAGCCATACTTACTATCTCCTGAGTTAACTGGTCTTCTTTTTTGAGTTTGGAGAGTGTATCTTATGCATCTATTTATAGCAGTTTAGCCATCTAATAAAACAACACATGAGAATGACTTTGACATCGAGCCATCGAAGACGATTTTGTTTCATTTTATAATATTGTAATAACACGTGGCTTTCATTTCCTGGTGCCCATGAAAACAGTCCTTTTGAGTATTTTTCAAAAACTATAAGTTATTTGTATTAGGAAATAATAGACTTGCCACGTGAGTCTATTAAATGGAGACACGTGTTAGCAGAGTTATGAGAAAAGTAAATAATGACATGTAAAGATGATATGTGAAATATCCTTGGGACCGAACATACTCGTATCATGCATGTTAGTCTCGGAACTAATCATCATAGAATAGCCCTGGATCAGGTACGGGAGAACAACTCATAATTACTAATGAAGAAAGAATCAATTTATCCCAGATTACATGGGATTTACCATCATTACACAATTAGTTTTAAACCAATTATGTAACATACAATAAATGGTTGTAACGGGCAGAACAAGGCACTCAATTACGAAATTGACTCAAGAGGCGGGAGATTAACTCAAGAGGCACGGGATTGACTCAAGAGGCACGAGACTGACTCATCAGTTATGGAATAACTCGTCCACTGCAGAATTAACTCATCAGTTACGGAATTCTAGCATTTACACAGTTGTTACAAGTCTTCCAAAAGTAACGGATGGATTTAGTAAATACTCATAATGGACTCATAATTCAAGGACAATAGTTACTTAGATTTAGCCTTATAAATAGACACACTTTTATCACCATCTGTGGAATCCAATTTTCTTCTCTACAATTCTATACAGTATAATTCATAGCATTTTGCTGCCAAGTTAGCCATAGTTCGGCCTTCAAGCTCTGGTCGGCTCATCATCCTATCAAGGATCATTCAATAAGAATTACTTCTTCTCTGCTTTATTTTTATTATATTAACTGCTATTGAATTTATTTTTCACTTCTCTATCACGTTATACTAATGAAAATTTATATCTTTCGGATCGAATCGATTGCTTGTGGTCCGTCATATAAAATTTAGTACCTTTACCTTGAAAATTATTTTTTTGGTTAAACATCGAAGTCACGGTCTCGGTCTATTTTTGGAAAAACACGTGTACATCAAAGTCAGTCTATTAAAGCATTTTAGGTGCAAGAGTAAGCTCAAATATTAGAAGGGCAGAAAGCATAATATGCAGCAAAAGCAATAAAGATATTTATATCATAACCCCAAAGAACAGGGGCGGTATTTATATCATAAGCTCGAAAAAGACAGGGGCAGTAAAACCTTCTGAAATGTTGTCCAACAAAAACACAAGGGAGTTTCAAACAAAAACTAATAAACAAACACTTTCAACAAAAAGATGGAAAAGGGAAAAACTAAGGAGCATCATCAACGGGAGAAGAAGGATCGACTTGGGAAGAAGAGGGTTGAATATCAGTTAAGGAGCAAGTCCATCTCCATCATCCTTAGAACTTTCGTCTTCAGGTGTGAAAAAGCCTTGACGTTACTGAGTCTATTCAATTGCTTCTCTAACCTTAGCAATCTCAGCGTTAAGGCCAAAACCTTCCTGGTTGACTTCAGTTAAAGTCTCGAGGCGAGTGTTCAAAAATCCCAACTAACATCCAGTGATGACTTGTCCTCGAGGGCTTCATAATCATTCTCCCACTAGTCGATTTCAGCTTTCGATTCTTCTTTTCTGCCTCCGAGCCTTCATATGTTTTCATTAAAGGAGAAAGAGAAATTTCCAAGAACTGAATTTTACTTGTTGAGGCACGAGGATCTTCTTGAGTTTGGGTAAGCGTCTAAATCAGATCACCCGCGTAATCCTCTTTTTGATTAAGGAAATCTTTCAAACTCCTTATCTCTTCAGTAGCTTTGGAAAGTTGTTCAATAAAAAAGGATGGCAGTCTATCCTTATCTTTCTCAATTTGACTGGAAGAAGCTTTTAGAAACGTTAACTCAGCGGAGACCATCCTCAGTTGTTGTTCCAAAGCTCTTTTTTCCTCTGCAAGAACGTCCTTCTCCAACCGAAGACCTTCAAATTGTTCTCTCCAATTATCAGTTTCGGTGTGCCACTCAATTAATTGCTAGTCAGTCAAATAGATCATATTCATAAGCTTAGTGGCTATCAATTTTTTCCACAAAAAAGCAAAGAAAGGAAAAGAATAAGAGTTAAGAATGAGGAAAAAGAAGGAAAGAAATATAAGTAAAGTTGTACGTTAAGAAAAGAATGAATGATTCATTCATTAAAGTCAAAGAACCGTGACCCTCCAACTTCTTCTTTCCACGAGTCCTAACAATTGTTTCAGCCAAACATGAGCTTGTCCATATTTTCTCAATAAATTCCCATCCTCGGGGATTTCAATGATAACTTTTTTCATATCTCGTCTGTTGCTAGACAACCTAGCTTCTACATGAAAAGCAGCAGCAGGAGCAACCATTGGGGTAACACCAGGTAAAGACACATGTGGGTAAAACTGGAAGGGAAGCGAGAGTTAGTTCTTCAGAAACAGGCTCGAGGCCTTCCTCACCCTCAAAGCCATGGGCGAATAACCTTTCAAAAGGACTTGAGAGAGTTTGGCTGAGTTACCAGCATTTTCATCAGAAATTTCTAAATGAGCACTCTCTAGCTCATCAATGAGCCTGAAGGGAATCGAACTTGCTAGGGAATCATGAGAGATATGGGCTTCATCATCTGAAACCACGCGTCTTCTGACACGTGGTTTTCTCACCAATGAGCCTTCTTTTGCATCCTCTTCATTATCGGACCCACGAGCTTCAATAATTATTCTTTTGGAGGAAGAAACACTCAAAATCCGTTCTTGAGCAAGACTTACATAAAGCTTGGTTGATGGAACAGATGTGGGACTATGCCACGAATAGCAAACCCTAAAATAAGTGTGATGAAAAAGTGATATATGCACGAGCAGAGAAGGAAAGAAACTGCGAGAATAAAGAGTGCCATGAGTCTTCATTTTTCAACCAAATTTCTATGAAAGAAATTTCCAAGATCTTTTGTCCATGGGAGGAGTAGTCAACATTTTTTTTACCGAAACACAGAAGTCAGGAATATGTTCGAAGATTTCCATAGTTGCTGAAAAAATGAATATGCGATTATACAAAGGAGCTCAAGACATCCAAAAAAACTTATGTGCAAAGTTTTATTTTTTTGAAAAAGGTATACTTTCTTCACCCACTAATCCACTAGTGGGGGCAACAACAAAACGCGCATTCTAGCCACGAGAGAAAAGACACCTTCATGAAACAGCTTAGGAGAGTAAAAATGAAGTAAGTGACAGAAAATAAAAGGAACTGAAACTAAATCCGACAAATAGCGAAGGCATGCTACTGCCCTCCACACAACGGGACCAATTTGGCCAAGGCAAACGTTAAATTGACGACGAAACTCGATAATCACTGGGTCAAGGGGAGACTTAAACCCTAAAGTAAAAGGGTAGGTATAAACAAAAGAGAATCCAACATGGTAAGAAGTAATTCTTTGGTTGGCACCAAGAATTAAAACTGAAAAATTTGGTTTCTAATGACATTCTCGTCGAACTAAAGAAAGATGAACATGAGTTATCCGACTTAGGTAGTGTTCAGTAGGGTTAAGGGAAGCTAAAGAAGAAATCTATTTTTTCATGGCTTCATGATCTGATACAAAAGAAAACTCTTGAGGAACAATCTCGAAAATTGTAGGTTCACGCATAGGTTCATTCTGATCCCTATTTTAAAAAGAAGATCTTGAGGTTAAAGGAACTCTAGGTCTAGAGAAGATGGTTTGGTGGAACTACTTTGAGAAGTAGAACTGCGCGTAGATAACAAACCAAGACTGCGGAGTCTTCCACCTCTCATACTCCTAGTAGGGGCAGCAGAAGGAGCAAGCTCATCCACAATCACAACTTTACGAGAGTCTGGTGTTGAAATAGACTTGTTTAACAAAGAAAATACAAAGGAAAGGTATAGGACTACGAAGGAAGGTTAAGATGATGGATACAAAGAAGAAGGAAGAATGTTTCAAGAAATCAAAGGGGATGAAGTATTTATAAGGAGATGCGATTGTCATCAAAGTAGATCATTATGAAGTGTCATAATAGAACCGTCAATTCATAACTCATGTAGTAGTAGAAAAAATCCCTAAAAAAAGCTGAGAAAATGCAGAACCAATCTAGTAAGCCACGTGGCATGGACATTAAATAAATATGACATACGTCACATCGATTCTGAAGAGGAAATAATGATACTCGAGAAATGACGGCAAATAATTCCCGCCATAAATACTTAAAGTGGGGGGACTATCTGTATTGGTAAAAAAAAAATACATGACATGGACCATCAATATATTGACAAGTGTCGTTCTTAATTAGATGAGTTAAAGAATGCGGAAAAGACAAGGGAGGAACACCCACGGGGTTACACTGAGAAAAGAGACGGACCTGACATCTGTGAAAAGGAAAACAGGAGCGGAATGAATAAAGGTTGTTAAGAAGGGAAGATGCACGAACCTATCATAAATAAGGAAGGGAAATTGATACAGTTACAAGAAATCTTTAGCCATAAATATTTTCGTTATAATGGTATATGGTAACGGGCAATCAAGGCAATTAATACCATTAGTGAGCCCGATTTAAGTAAGGGAACTTTTATGATTATATTCCCCTATACAAGGACTGGAACCTCGTTTGTAATGGCATAAGATAATTATTAAAATTTATGCAATCATTCTTTACTTTATTTTAAGGTTCTAAACCATAAATTTGGGAGCGTTTATCAATATGTTTCATATTTTCTTTGTCAATTATTTTTATTCCTTGATTTATTCTTAATTATTGGGAAAGTGAAGTGAATCTTGGTTATCAGTAACTCGATTTCTTCTAGATATTGACTTTGATCGAGAAATCTGTTTTTGGGTTAAACATTATTTGATGCAAATAATAACCAAAACAATATGCAGTCAGTTTTAGATCAATTTTAAAAACTACTATTGGTGTTATTTCGGTTTTTTCTTTATTTTTTCTTGTGTGAGTTTTATTAAAAACAACTTCTCTATCTTCATAAGATAAGGTGAGGTCGGCGTACATACTAGATACTATTTTGTTCCGACCTCATTTTATGAGTTTATACTGATTGTTTTGTTGTTGATTATCGACTAAACTTCCTTTTATATTTTACTGAAAGCCTCCTTTATACTACTCATCAAGTTTGTAAAATGACCTTTGGTTCGCCACTTGCTTTATAATAATGATGTATCGTCGTGACCCATAGGGTTAAAAGCTTTTTCATTTAGTTTTAAGTTCTATATACTTTTTCCTTTTGTTATTTGCACGTGGTACTCAGTTATTTGAAGTGAGATTGTGATTTATGTGTTTAATAGGTAGTTAGGCACATTTTGATAAGTATTAAAGTGCCTAATAGGAACCAGATCAGTAACGGCTAGTTGAGATGTTAAAATAAAAATTGATAGCAACTTTAGGGGTGGCTATGTATTTGGCCAATTAGTAAATGAACAAAGGTCTCATCTTTCAAATTTTATGTGATGCTTTTTCAAACGTACTATATTGTAAATAACAAAGTTTTGAGAATATTTTGAAGCGCAAAGATTATTTTTAGCTTGCGATCGAACCTTATATTCGGTAGCAGTAAAAATGTATAAGTTTTATATTTTTAATTATTATTTTGAAAGAAGTTATACAATATCAATTTCTTTATTTTTTTATATGTGTATTTAATCCTTGCACCGTACCTGTATTCATACAAAACAAAAATGAATCAAATTTGTTACGCTATCTACACGTGTCCTATTCTTATTCCTCTACATATAACCAACTTAGGAATCAATATTATACATACAAAGAATATAATGGATACAAAATGACAAACAAAAATCCCTGGACACTTTTCACGGGCAAAGAAGCTTTTTTTGTTTTCGAAAACACAAAGTGAACTTTATATATTACTTAAACGTAGGGTACATATTAATAATACTTTGGGCATTATTATTGTCCATTGCAGCTAAAAACAAACAGCTAAAAGTAGAAATATCCTTAAACACATTACAAACACCAAATTTGTCTTTTAGAAATGATTTTCCACAAAACATTTAGTTGGTTGAGTAGAACTTCTTACTTCTTTTGCCAAAATGTGTGCTACTTCATTTGCCTTTCTGAAATTATGCATTACTTGTGGTACCCTCAGCAGGTGCATTAACCATCTGCATTCATGTATCAAGTTAGGAAATAAGTAGTAGTCATTATCTAATAATGAACTGATTAAGTCCGTGCAATTAGTTTCAATTTTCAGGTTATCAAAATTCATTTCACGTGCTATTTTCAACCCTTGAAGCAGTGTCAGGAGTTCAACATGCATATGTGATATGGCTTTGCATGGTTGATGGTAACCAAGTATCCAGTCGCCACTGCTATTACTAAAGACTCCTCCAATCCCTGCATCATTATTAGAACTAGAGAAAGCTCCATCACAGTTAAGTTTAGTGGACTTTCTAGTAGGTTTTATCCAGTGTATGAGGATTTTGATCTTTATACTCCTGAAGGGGTTTTTCTCCGTAAGGAAGATGTATTCCCAAGCATGGTAAAGTGCCTTCTTGCCTTCAAGCTGGTGATCGAGGTTATTAATATTATTATGGTTTCTATTCTTCCAGATTTCCCATAAGGAGAATGGGAGGAGAGTATCCCATCTAATACTATGCTTTGTTTGATTGATAAAAAGAAGCTTTAGCTCTTCTAGCCAGTTTTCATGATTTGTTATAATGGTAATAATAATGCCCAATGATCATCGTTGCTTGTCTATAAGGCAGTAAATGAGGATGTGGGGATATCTTCCTCTTCTTTCCTACAGATTGTACACGTTGCACTGATATTGATGCATATTCTAGCCAGATAGCCGCGACAATCAATTCGATTATGTATGCATTGCCAGATGAGATTATTAGGACAATGGAGGCTCCATATCCACTCAAAAAATTTTGTTATGCACAGAGTTTTTGTGAGTAAGTGGTAGAGGGATTTGCTAGTAAAAGCCCCATTTGAAGTGAGATTCCAACTAAGCTTGTCAGATTTATGAAACTTATTAGGTAAGGGGTGATAGATAGGTTTTCAATAATATTTTCAGTAGGTCAAAGGATATTTGATTAGTGTTCCAACTATTATTCCTAATAAGATCTTTAATAGAAGGCTAATATCAGTGATATTGAGGGGGTCTTCTATCGAGTTACGAAGTGTAGGTGATTTATAGATCTAATTGGTGTCCCATATATTAATGTTTGAATTTCTGAAGAGCAAAGAAGCTTCTAGTTCTAAGTCTGTATATTTCTCAATATCTCATAGATGAAATTTTTTTTGTGCGTGCAATAATGTGAAACATTACCTATTTATGGATTATTATTTGCGACTTAAGTCTATATGATTGCATATTAAAATCGGAAAAAACTGATAAATTAATAAAAGAAACGTACGGTAAAATTGGGAGATTTGCAGCCATATCCTATTTTTGTGCCACTTTTTAACCTATACCCAATTTTTTTAAATTATTGATTTGGTAGCTAGCTGACAAAAAATCGGTAGTAATTTGACAATTCTACCCCTGACAAAACATATAAAAACTCTACGATTTGCATCACGCACAAAACACTTCGCCATCACTCCGTCTCTTCTCAGATCTACCCTTCCCACACCAGAAATTTGAACCAGACGAAATTCAAAAATTCAAAATAAAAAATGTAAGTACTGCAATTTAGTTTTGGAATCTAATTGATTTTGAATGACGAATTGATTAATGTGCTTAATTTTTTATGCTTAAGTTTTCAAATCTGATAATGTGCTTCAGACCAGTGATTTTCAGTGAAGAATTGATTAATGTGCTTAGCTCTAATTTTTCAATAACGAATTGTTTATGCTTAATTAAGATATTTTTAGTTCATTTTCCAAAACACTTCAGCAGATATGTTGAAGTTTTCTTTTAATTATTAATATTAATTACAGAAAAATAGTATTAAACATACTTTACAGAGAAATAATATTTAAAAAAATGGCAGAAACACATTCAAAACAACAATCTCAAGCTTATCAAGCTTTCTCTTTATCTTCTCCAAATCCCTGTCATACTTCTCTATCAACTCATATATCTTCATCTCAAAAGCCTCAATTATATCTTGTTTTATTTCGTCAACAATTTTTCTAATAATAGCATCCATTTGTCTATCTTTTTTTTAATCTGCTAAATATTTGTGTTTGAGTGAATAAACTCACAAGGCATACCGTGCTTATATAGGTGAAAAAAACTTCTGCATGGAATATAAAAAGGCATATAGGAATTTTAAACGTCTAAGCGTGTATGAATCTGATGCGAATTCATTTATTACATTAATCATTTTATAATGTGCTGAAGTTTTATAGTTTATTTGCAAAACCATCAGCACACAAAGAACAAAATTTCAGCACACAAAGAACAAAACTTCGGCACACAAAGAATAAAACTTCGGCACACAAAGAATAAAACTTCGGCACACACAGAACAAAAAAACTTAAGCCAACAAATAAAAAAACTTAAGCCCACAAAGCAAAAAACTTAAGCACACAAAGAACAAAACTTAAGCACACAAACAACAAAACCATCAGCACACAAAGAACAAAAACTTCAGCACACATAGAACAAAACTTCAGCACACAAAGAACAAAACTTAAGCACACAAAGAACAAAACTTTAGCACACAAAGAACAAACTTAAGGACACAAATAACAAAACTTAAGCACACAATTAACAAAACTTAAGCACACAAAGGACAAAACTTAAGCACACAAAGAACAAAACTTCAACACACACAGAACAAAACTTCGGCACACACATCACCCACACTTAGGCTCCCCCCCACATGTGCTGAAGTTTTTTACTATATGCCGAAGGTTTTTAGTTTATTTTCAATAACTTAGGCTCCCTATGTGCTGAAGTTTTTATCTTTGTTTCAGCTAAAGTCTTTAATTTATTTGCAAACACTTAGGCTAATACTTGACACTAAACATGCTCAACATTCTCCTGCATGCTCAAGTTAAAAATATAGTTTGTGCTTAACTTTTGTCCTACATTAATCACATTTTTCATTATCTTTGTTCTCCAGTTAATTTTCTCAACCTTCAGCTTTTTTTCGTAATTAAATTATTTATTCTAATACTTGACACTAAAGATGCTTCTATAGGATGAGTTCAATTTGTGTTGTACTTAATTTCAATGGGAGGTGGACTACAGACTTCAAATACTTGGATCATGATACAAAGACTGTTCTTATTAGTAGTCAAGTATCATTGAGTTCTTTCCTGAAAAAAATTGTTGAAGTTACAAATATTGATTCAACCAGATTTTCCGTAAAAATATGGTTTGATATCAAACTAAATACAAGCAAAGGTATGCTTGTAACTTCATATGAAGAACTCAGTACTTGTATACATTTGCTCTCAACTGATTCAGCCTACAAGAATTGTCATTTTGTCATCGACAAAATACAACATATTCCTCACGGTATAGGTTGTTTAGAACCTGAAACATTCAACCAAACTCTTGACAACATAACTGCTTCAGAACAATTTTCTGATTATCAACATGAATTATGTCAGCCAATAGTGGTAGTAAACAATGAGCAACAACCTTCATCTTCTTCAGAATATAGAATGCTACAACAATTACCCCCTCCTCCCATAGATTCGTACCAGTTTGTCAACGAGGAAGTAGAATAAGGACAACTAATAATGCAAATTGACAACGAAGTTGAAGAAAATATGGAATTAATACCGGTAA